>JAANSM010003084.1:0-13589 GCA_036850725.1 Orchesella villosa | reverse complement strand
CTCATTCTTCCATTGCTGGAAAGACCAAATCCAATATACCCTGTCGTTCTCACTGTCACATTGAAAATCACTCGTTCTGATTCCCAATCCACCAACCACTCCAATTCATATCTTCCCAGAGGGTCTAAAACTTCAACGCGATGATGTGGATTGTTGCCTACCATATATGCATCACTATACTCAGCTAATAAGCACAAAAAACTGACAAAAAATATTGAACCCCATAGCCCCGGATTTTCCTTCCCGTAATTCCGATATTTCACCATAATTCTTTAGGCTTTAGTTTGCTTAGTCTCAATCTTCTTGAATGAATGAACTGGATGAGTGAGCTTAAAATACAGGATTAACGAATGGAATCATTTCAATGAATGCGCATCAATTCTTAATAACAATAATAATATATTTTTTTCTTTTTTCCGTTACTCATGCATGATCTTGCTCCCATACTCTGGAGTGCAGTTGCAATCAGCAAGTAAATTCCACTCCCTTCGGCTTTATTATCAGTTTAGATTAATTGCTTCCACCTGAGAAGAGAGATGGAACGAAGAGCTAATAGAATGTTTAAAGTTCAAGTCAGTTGCAATCATGCGTGCAAAGGAAGTCGAAGTAGAGAGAGATAGAGCTTCCTTTGTTTATCATAAAAGTCTGAAATGGAAATTACTTTGAACTTTGTTTAGCATGCTTAATCAACAGGAAAGTCAATAAGTTCGTTATGTTAATTTTATTTGCGGTACATGATGAACATCTCATTTCACATCAACACTTTGGATGAATCACGGCAGTGCGAAAAATTCTACTTCTCCAATCTCGAGCTCAAGTGACCTCCATGAGTAAAGGGAGGAGGCTTGGTGTGTAATGTGGCGTATTAAAGTAATACAATCGGCATGCGGCATTGGTGTACTACGCCCATGTTCACTACCTATACCTATGCTCACTTTGCTCACACGTGAACATTTATTGTGTGTTTGTATATAGATTCTATAAGAAAAGTTGGCAAAACTCACATGAACAATCAGTTAATACATGCAAATTCGGAAACGCTTGCTCCTCGTTAAACGTGTGTATTTACCATAACCAAAATAAATAAATTTTCTTTGCCAAAAATGTGTGAATGTTATTGTTTATTAGTCGCTTTTNATTTTCTTTGCCAAAAATGTGTGAATGTTATTGTTTATTAGTCGCTTTTATTGATTAACGTTTTTTAGAAGTTGAAAGAACATTAAATAAAATATGAAGATGCCTATTTTAGTGCTTATAAAATGTGTTTAAAATATGTATGTAAATGATACCTAAAGGCGTACTTATATAACGTTTACAGCTTATTAATTATGCTTGTTTAACATTTTACATTCGAAGCTTGCATATCACATATATAGGATTTCCTTGAGATCGTCATCTTTTAAAGGAACAACTGAGCTCCGGCTGATACTTTTTTGCACTAAATGGATAGCCTGTGGATCCGGTTAAATCGTCTATAGATCTTGTTCCGCCTCGCCTAGCTCCTTGACTATTTCTTGCAAAAAGTTCTCTCGAACACAGGGCTACATGCGGATGATACTCATGAAACTTCTGGAGCTCTGCTCGTTTTTGGAGGTTCCACTGAACGTGTTTATCAGACACTTGAGTGATTGTAAGTCCTTCAAGACGATTTGGGGGGTCAACTATGAATTCCATTTTAGCATTACTCCTGAAAGTGAATAGCGCACATTAACATCCGCACCAATTATGAATAACATTGTTAGACTGATTCTAAGTTGATAAAAATTAGCATGATTCAAATTACCATGTCATGTTAGTGACTCCCAGGAATTTATTTCTGTACTCTGGAGACCGAATTTCACTTCGACAGGCTTGGAATTCCTTGATCTTATTGTGATAATGAATGAAAGCAAGGCACATTTCTTGGCGTGTCGAAAAGCCACCAACAACTGTTCCATTGTGCCATGTGCTGTCATAAGTACATTCTATAAAATACAAAGATATTGTCAGCTTCAACAATATAAATTCTATCATGATATTTTGTAATGTACATCAGAAAATAGTCATACTTATAGTTAAGTGATCTCCAGGTAAAATTTTAGTAAGCTGCCGTAATCGATGAATTTGTTGAAAGTCAAAATTATAGTTATCATCTGAAGATATTGTACATCAGAAAATAGTCATACTTATAGTTAAGTGATCTCCAGGTAAAAGTTTAGTTAGCTGCCGTAATCGATGAATTTGTTGAAAGTCAAAATTATAGTTATCATCTGAAGATAACCAGGGAAGCTCACGGTTATTCCGGAAATGCTGAAGTCTGAGCTGGCGACCTAATTATAACAAACTTTGCAAGTTTCAGTAACAATTATCATGCCACTTGCAGATAGAGATGTAAGGTACGTCATAAATATGTCGATGTAATAAATCACCTGAATTATGAGAATGAAGACTAACGGCGTACACATTCACACCAGAGGATGGAAACATAAATCTAGTGCATTGATCACTGCAATGTCCATAAATTCGATGATTCTATTGAGCTAGGAGGAATTAAGAGTGATGGTGTCATTCCAGGAATATCATGACCAACAATAAAAACTCCACCATCGTGTGGCCTAATTGAAATGAATCATTTAAACGTTTTAGATAAGATAAATATACAAAATAAATTTGAAATGTAAACGTAAGCAATAATTTATGATAATACCTGAGTTGGCTTGTGTAATAAAATTCCAGTTGAAGATCGACACCTACATTAGTTAGCTTCTCTGGATTGTCATAATGAACTTGAACCAAATAATACTCATCTTGTTGTAGTCCCATCGGATAGCCAACATCTTCAGGAGCAAAGACTCCCTTCATTTATAAAAAGTAAAGAACAAAATTTTAAAAAGCATTTCATTTATAGCTTTAGTTTGGCGTAATCATGCATGCGTATTCAATGTCAAACCTACCCTTCCTCCGATTCCCCAACCATGGAATAGTTCAGTGCAGTACTGCGTTGGCATTCGATTTCCAGGTTGTTGTTGTTGAATAATTAAACATTGCTCGCCTCTGCTCTGCACCCATGACTCAAACAAGTTAAAGTCATTCCCTCCTCTTGGAGCATTGCATTTGTAGATTAAAATGTGATGTGCATGTTTTTTACTGGCGTCATCCAGAAAGCTAACTTGAAGCTAAAACAACAGCAAAACAAGGGTAGTTTTATAGTAGCTCTGGCTTCTGTCTGGTATTGTATCTTCGGCAATCAAAATTAGTTCTATCAAAATGTTCTTTATTCACTTACCCCAACTACATGATGCTTTCTTTGAAGACGTGGGCCCCTATGCATCGTGCATATGTAGGATGTATCTGCTGAAGTCAATTGGTAGCGCCTATTAATTGTCCACAGTTTTAGATCAGAGCTACCCTTTTGAAATTACCTTTGGATTCCTGTTTTTAGAGTCACGAATTATTTGAGGAGAATAGTCTGGTTCCAATAAGAAAACTTTATAGATTCCACGATTCCGATAGTGGTAGCCTATCTCATTGTCCTTTTCACCGTAAGCCCAAATCAATGTTACAGTATCCTCCTGTGTAAAAGAATGACGAGAACAAAAATCAGTAAATTTTTTAACATTTTATCAAAATATTTTTGAGGCTAAGTTGAGAATACCATATTGCTTGAGACTCACTGTTAAAGCATAATCTTCAGGGTCACATGTGTCAAATGCTCTAGAAAAACTTAGAGAAGTATGAGTTTCACTTTCCCAAGCTGATAGTAACTTCCAGTCTTGTGAAGAATCCAAAACCGGTAATTGGTTTCCTACTGCATGACGATCCTATATAAGTAAAATCATGCAATGTTTAAAATTTAAGATGTCATTGTGATCATTACAAGGAGGAGAAAATACGAAAATGGACGTATAGATTTGCACATAAACTTACAGAAAAGTACGTTTTCCCATTCGGTTTCACACCTCCGATAACAACGTCAGCACCCGACATTTTCCCATTGTTATGTCAACCCAAGACCTACATATCCTCTCGTTTGAACTGTAACATTGAAAGTCACTATTTTTCTATTCCAATCCGTAAACCATTCTAGGCGGTACTTTCCTTGAGGGTCTAAGAATTCTGCGCGTCTATAAGGATTGTTATCAACCATGTAGCCAAAACTTGCCGAAATGATGCAACATAACGGTAGGAAAAGTATAAAAATCCGACAACTTTGACCCATTTCTTCTGCTATTGATTTGTGGCTCCCTGAAAACACTTTTGAAAGAAAGATATGCAAGCAACGCTCAATCCAACTCAAATTCTGCTTGTTAACTATATGATTTAATTCCGTATAGCGATGCCGTTAAAGATGATTAGTGTTTGCATGATAGATTGTTCTAGACTTATTGTTAGTCATCATTATTATCTTAACAAGGACTTGCCCAAGTTATTTGACCATGTAAATACTCCAACAACAATTACTACACCGAACTCATTGAACTTTTATGATTTCCAGAATTCCAATGTCAAATGCAATAAGCTTCATTGTGATTTTGATCCATGATTATAGGTTTACGGTTCTAAAAATAATTGCTACACCGAACTCATTGAACTTTTATGATTTCCAGAATTCCAATGTCAAATGCAATAAGCTTCATTGTGATTTTGATCCATGATTATAGGTTTACGGTTCTAAAAATCCTTTGATCACACGCACGCCCAATAAGAACATAAGTACAAAATATATCAACAAGATAACCTCATCGGCCTCACCGCATCGCTAATCACATCATTGTAAAGCACCACCCTTGCTGAGCCCTTTAAAGCGTGCAAGATAAATAATACAAGTTCAAAAGTAGTAGTAGTTACATTCCTTTGTACTATATAAATTTGTATTTAGTATTAATTGCCTTCAAATTACAGAGAGGTTACTAGTTTCCTATTTATTTATAGTTTTTGACTTTACGCTCACCGGAAATGATTTTGCAAAACATTATATTAAGTTATTATAGATCAATAATACTTATATTCTGCCTTTAAGTAAGCTGGGGAGGATATCAAATTAATATTGTGTAGAATCTTAGTTTTTTCAAGCCTTCACCTCCTTCCTACCAATTTTCCAAAATATCTTTGGTTTTGTAATGCATCATTTAAATGATAGATCCAACGCAATCATAAGAAACATCATAAGATCCGTTACAGTGCTTATCTATATTGTTGAATGTGTAAAATAGGAAGAATTATTTATGTCAGAATTCAGAATTATATTTTATATGGAAAAGTATTTATACGTTACTGAACTGTCAAAATTTAGTGTATCTCCGTGTCCAACATCAGATTCAATGCGTATCAATAGAGGATTTCTCTGAGAAGAAAACGAAGTCCATTTCATATTACTTATAATTTCATAAACCTCGTTTTTAGAAAAGAAATAGTTTACCGAATTTTTGTTTGTGGCTACCTGCCAACTAAGATGGCCAATCTCTTTTTGAAGTTTTGCAATCATCTTGAATGAATGTAAAGGCACCACTCTGTCAAAATTGAAGTCAATTTTAACTATAATCAAATTTTAAATCGTAATTCATGACTGAAATGCTTTAAATGCGCATGAGTGTATTGCGTGTTTAACCTATCGTCGTGATCGCCAGTTATCAACAGCACTGCAGGATACTGAGTTTTTTGATCTTCTGGAGCTTTTACATTGTGAAGTGGAGATATTTTTAGCAAATTTTCAAAATCGACTTTATCATCTGAACACCCATAATCACTAATCCTAAAAAATTTATGTTATTATTTAAATTCCGATGAGATCTAATTTATTGGTGCATTTGTGCCAAAGTCATAATAAATGATTTGAATGATAGAAGACATACCAGCATGGGCCTGTTGTAAATTTATGAAAACGAAGCAAGTCCATTACCCTAAAATATAAGAGATAATGTCAGCTTTCTTTAAAGTTAATAATGGTCTCAACGGTTCAATCATCAACTATAAAATTACCCAAACCCAGCTACGGCTGCCCCAAACAAATCTGGTCTTTGATTTATACACGCTCCAACCAGTAAACCACCATTCGAATTTCCTCTTATTGCTAGTTTTTCACTACAAGTGTATTTGTTTTTTATTAAGTATTCAGCCGCTGCTTGGAAGTCATCGAAGCAATTTTGCTTATTAAGTCGGATCCCCGCTTCATACCACTTTCGCCCATATTCACTACGCAAATTAAGTAAGCCATATTAGTTTAAGGCACATATCTACTATAATTCTGAAAATATGGTTAGTACGGTCAAATATATTGGCGTTTAGACTAACCCACCACCCCTAATATTTGCTTGGGCATATATTCCATCGAAACTCTGTATAAACGCAATATTTATTGCATCAAACTTAGGTTTCACAGTTTCATTAAATCCTCCATATCCATACAAAAGGCATGGGCTCTTTCCATTTCGGACTAGATTCTGAGAAAATGTAACGATTAAAAGTTAACACACTTTTAAATCATAATAGTATATCAAAATTTTACCTTTTTATGAACGATAAACAAGGAAACGGGTGTCCTATCCTTGCTCGAATAGAAAACATGGGATGTAGTATAGTTTGTTGGATCAAACCCTTCTGGACTGCACTCTTTAAAGACCTACCAATTCAAAATTGAAATATAGATCGTCCAAGCGTATTAACCTTTAATTTATAATAGTAAGAGAATATAGCAAAAATAGAGCTAATTAATAACTCGACACTTCATCTTGCTGCTTCCAGCTGGGCACAAGCAGCTGCAAATTCTAGAATGTCCAGAGTCTTTTAAATTGACGTGATATATTGTTCCAGGAGTTAAAAATGTGGAGAGTCACGAAAAACATTTCGGTATCTTGTGCTCTACCAGAAAATCCTGTGATGGTTCCCAAACCTAAAGGAAATTGTTTTATGAGAGATCCATCCTCGAGCTTTCGTAACTGAAGGGTGTTTGTAACGTTTTGAAGGTAACAGGTAACCAAATAGTCCCTGTCGAGATAGGAAGAGATATCCTTTAATTGAGCGATTGCTTTTTTTACTTGTCTAGGTTTAACTTTTTGTAATGTCTCACTGATTCACACATGAAGCCCAGTCTAAAACGTTCTTTGGATGCTCTTCAACTATGCAGTTCCATTGAGGGTCTCTATCTTCCTCGGGGAACGTAATTACACTCAATATTCTGGAATTCGGAGCCCCTTCATTTGTTAGGAAATAAAATAATGTCCCCGTGTTTGTGATATACTACAAAATACAATCATTCCAAATGAAACGGAAAAACGCAGCAATATTGAATGTATTAAATTATTTTTTTGTTAAGATAAAATAGAGCTTGCATTATAGTCTGCCTCGAAATCTTTGACAATTGGAAGCAACACTGGCTTGGTTTCATAGCTGTCCAACAGTTTCGTGTAAAATACACGGCATTTACCTCCACAATCTTCCGCAGCGAATACAATTAAATAATGACCACATTCAGAAACCTTCGCCTTTCTATTAAATTAAAGGTGTCTAATTATTTCCTTCATTCATTTTGTACTTGCATTGTATTTAATAAAGGAGGAATATGATATGAAGGGAACTAACTGATTGGCATCACGTACAGTTCCCACGTTGGATTGTCTTCGAATTCGACAATAATCTGATCCTCAGATTGCATCGTGCCCAGAAGATGGTAATATACCTTTATGTCATGATATGTTTGGATATCTGGATAGCGCTGAAGTTAAAAGTCTATTATTAATGTATTATATAAAAATACTATTAGACAAGTAGTATAGATGAGTCACAAACGGAGGTTACATTTTTACATAAGTGTAAATATGCTTAGTAGCAGTATATACAAAATCCTTCGTCCATGTAGATATGTTTGCGTGAATGTGCTAGATTACCTCGTAAATTAATCCTTGACTATCATGCGTCCAAGATAAACAGCTATCTTTCACTTTCTCCAGTTTATCTGGATAAAAATCTGCTTTTATAACGTTTTTAAAGTGAATAGTACACCAATCTGATCCACTTTTAGAGAGACCATAAGCGAAAACTTCACCGTTGGGTGAAATTGAATACAGTCGATCTCCGAAGGATTCTCCACTTTTGTCGAATATTGAAGTGGAAAATGACACGTTTATATCAAAAATTTCCCATGATGGGTCGAAGACAATTTGACCGTCTCCATCTTCATCGAGAGATGTTAGCATGTAGAGTATACTGGAATAGAAGGTTCGTTAAAAGATTAAAAAGTCATTAATATTTTGTTAATTTTCAACGTGTGGGAGTAACGGTTTTACTTATTTTTGAAGTGAAAGTAGCGGTCGCCTCTACGAAAAGGACATTCATATTCATCAATACTGCACACATCCGATACTCTCTCTTTTATGTTTAGTCTTATTTCTCCTTCTGACAAATAGGAATCTGTTAATTGGTTTTGGTCCTTAATGAATCTTTTTACTTCATTTGATCCCAAATCCTCCAGCCAACGGTAGGGATCAGGTATCTGATTATGAAAGATTAATGTAATAAGGGGCTTTGAAGATTTGCATTAAATGGAAAATATCATCAGATTCGTTACCGGTGTTCCATGACACATGTCAACTATGTTGTCTTCTCGTACATCCGGATATTTTAATGCGTACATACGTATAGGTGGAAATTTCAGTGAAAAATAACTCAATCAATCGATGAATGATTTGCTATTGTACTGTGAATGTAAAAATACTGATTGAAGTTGGCAAAAATAAAGATCCTCTTGCCCCATGTAAGTTGTTTTATTTCCGGTAGGTATATTTTGATCAGACATTAGTCACAGATTTGTATGAGGATCTGTCTCTGTAACTGAATACAAATCTCTATTTAGCTTTCGTTATGACGATGCATTGAGATAAGGCACAATTGTCTACAACTGTCAATGACAATTTCTCCACAAGTATGCATTTGATAGCATAGCGATATTCTATATGGCAGACGCATAACTATTGAAGTGGTTCGTGTATTTTAGGAAAGAAAGAAATATCCACTAATTACAAATTATGACGCAAAACATACCTATGAGTTTACCACAACTTTCAAAGGCTCCCGAAAGTCTTCGCTTTTACTTATACTTCTTGTCACATATCATGACTAATACCAACCAAACTTACACCAACTCACGTGTATATTAAATTACATACATGGTCATATCGTGCGGCGGCACAAAAACGGATACAAAACCAATATCAAAATTATTATATTGATGCAAATGTCGGAGTCGCTCTCATCAGCTTCTGGTATTTACAATGTGCAATGAGCTACCAACATATTAATAAATCTAAAAAGTCAATACACTACTTCTTCATCCAACTTCAAATTTCCTTAAAGCCATATCACATACTCATTCAAAAAAAATGCAAGACAAGTGCATGCCATCAAAAAATATAATTACAATGGATGAAAACCAACTTTTCGTTTCGTTAAAGCTCAACCCATTCATTAGACACTGACTCTACATTTTTACAGCATACATAAATATCTACTGAAATCAAGTAATTTTTGTGCTAGGAACCTATTGACTGCTTTCGCACAACCAGACACTATAATTTTTATTAACTACGTAAATAACGCATTTTAATAAACACTTGACCTGTTACCCCTCCACAAGCTTTTTTGTGAAGCTATATAATAGACATCACCAATAAACTCCACAGGAGGAAAGGAATTAGTTATAACAAGACAAGACAAGACACATGCACATACAACATCCAACATCTACATAAAATGTGTGTGTGCCCTTTCACTTTCTACACCAACCTTTCTATCAACGTTACTCACTCACGATGGTGGTGATGATGATCATGATGATGGTGCGGTGTGGAAGCTATATCGTACTTACATATCGACGTAATAATAATCTCACATGAAAGAATGAAGAAAAATGAAAGAAGAAAACTTTCATCTTCGAAAAGACAAAAGAGAGAATTCATTCAAAAAAAGACGCATCCCTTCATTCTCTTCTCATCTCGTGTCATATCATCTCATTTAGAAGATTTACACTTTAGCCAGCCAACGATAACACATATCCCATCGATCCCATCCCATCCTATCAACTCACATTTATCTTCTTCATTCATGATTACTATCCTGTTGATCCTGATCAGCAAGCGTAATATGGCATGCCATATAATATAATCACTATATTCTCTTCTCATCACAGAGAATATATATAAGTAAATAACAACAAAATCAAAACCAAAAAAAGAAGAAGAAAAAGTCAATTTAGCGATTTTCCAACTGGATTTCTTCTTCTTCACGGCAATAATAATAAGGCATAAAAACTAAGCATTGCATTGTAAAACTGTAATGTAATTCAATATACTCATCCAATAAATGGTAATAACAAGAAAAATACTATATAGCAAAAAATCTTAATCGCACTGCTGAATGTGCATCTTTTGGTGGTTATATGTTGTGTTATGCGTGTCTGAAAAAAAAGTCAAAATGTTAATTTATTCATGAATGCAATATAGTATCATCATGAACTCTGACTTGACACTCAGCACCTTTTGCATGTAGATAACTATTAAATGTTTTAAATGACAGCAAAATAGCGAGTCTGACGTCGGGAAAAAGTTGGGGGACTCGAGACAGAGAAGAAAATATATAGATAATTTTACATTAATTCAGCTTGAACGGAGAAATTGACAGTTCTAGTATCGCAAGGTGTATATATCACATCCTTCTCACAGACCAAAGGCACTGTATGTACATAATATCCCACAAAAAATTGTATCCTTATAAGAAAGCGTAACAAGTAGGTACTTTTGTTATGATTATTGGATTTGAAATGTATTGTAAATTGTAATATACATATTTTAAATTGTTTAAGTGGTTATACTTGATTTTATTTCGAAAATGCAGTTCATACTCAAGTCAAAGCTAACACCAAGTCAAGTCACAGTAGTAGAGTAAAATGTTTACATTGCTGATGATGTTGATGATAAACTTGCTTATTAAAGGATCCGCTCATCTGCATACACACATTACACACTAGATATCCAAGTATGTACCATGTATTACAACAAATATTGAAGAAAAATCGAAGAAACAGTCTTCTTGTTCAGGATGATGATAATGATGAATATTGTTTCGTTCGTTCAGCAACATAGAAAGAAAAAAAAGCAGATCAAGTCTGAAAATTTGCTAAGATAGTTCAGAAGAGGAATGTCCTCCTCTCCTCCTCCTGCAGTTGTTACATTACTCGTTTTTCTTTTGCAGTGGAGATGATGATGACGATGATATAGGGATGCTTACCTGGTTTGATTTGATTTGTTGGTAAATGATGATGAGAATGCAGTGCATTGCAGTGGCTCTTGAGACCTATTGCGGCTTATGAAAAATATAGATATTGTGCAGAGCAAAGTAGAGGAGACTGTTTGAAACCGGTTTCCTCCTCGTTTCTCCCCAGAAGAACTCGAGCTGTCTGTTGTGTTCGTTAGTTCAGTTTTTTAAAGTGGGCAAGAGCAAATGGCAAATACTTAAGCTATATGTGCAAGAAAGAAAAGAAAGGACAGCGCTATATAGGTTTCCATATGGTTATTAAAGGGGGGATGATGATTATTATGATATGACGCTTTAAAATACTTCATTCACCTCGTCGTCTTACATAGCTTCATAGTTACATTATTAATGCATTCATTCATCCGAGTAAAAAGTGAGCACTGTGCTCATATGTGTTTGATGAAATGAACGTGTGTACTTATCTTGTATAAATCCATTTTTCTTACTTTTTTTTGCAATATCTTCTTTCTTTCTGCATTCATGTCGTTGTGTATTGAATTGCTCTGAAGATGGGGATCACGAAGATGTTGTGATGATGATTACTATCATGGTGTTGGTGTTGGTAAATAGCATGGAGGAGCACTACTACTAGCAAAGCTAGAGGGAAGAGAGTAATCCCTTTCTGTCGTTTTCATATAGGCAAGGAATAAAAAATAACAACCTTTTTCACTTTGTAGGTTTTAAGGTTGAGGTTCGATAGCAATTTTTTCAGTCACTTTTTCGTCTTCCGCTTAAAGACAGCGTTATATACTCATCTCGCGTAAAAACAAGGAGGGAAATTAGTAGAGAAGACGAAGGACCACAGACAACAAACTGGTAGCAATTCATTCCTGCGGCTAGCTCTTTTTCTTAGACCTGCGGTGTACAAATATTGAAGTAAATAGAGTATATATAATATAATATTTTTGTGAATTTTATTGATTGTTTGGTTAAAACCCCCAGAAACTTAATAAAGTTTGGTTTGTTCTAATAGATAAAGAAGATCAACGTTTCAGTTATCGAAAATATCTGTGTGAAGAAGTTTTTTAAATAAAAACCAAATATATCTCAAGATGAATAAGCCCGCAGTGATCTTCGGCGTTGCCACCTTATTAGCATGCAGTCTATGCTCAGTTTCCGCTGGAACCTTAAAAGCAGCTGCTGCTGAAGCCATCAGTATCCCAACTCCAGATTCTGATTCCAAATTTGAAGCAAGAGGATTCCAAATTAGTTCACCTCTTCACGGAAATGAAGCATATACTGGGCCACCTGTAATTGCATTGGCTCTTCCAATAGCTCTCCTTCTCGTTTGTTGCTCTTTGGGTGGCAGCTTACAATACCCTCAGGTCTCCCCCACCAAAGATTGGATATAATGCTGGTCTTGTTGAAAGCGCTGGATGGGGCGGAGCTCAAGCTAGCACCTACGTTTCCGGTGGTTGGGGATATGACGCGGCGGCTTCTGAGCAACAAGCTTCCGTTGCTAGTAACGTTGCTGTACAAACAGTTGCGCAAAATGCTGGAGCTCCAAGCGTTGCCGGTGTCGCCGCTGCTGGGAGAGCCTTCGATGATTTGACGCATAGGGTTACGAGAAGTATCGAAAGGTAAATTGAATTCAATTATTAAAAAAATTATTCATTCCATTTCGAATTTTCCAATGTATCACAATTTTAACGTTTTTACGTATCTTCTTTGAAAATGCAGACACGAGAAGGAGCAACATTAAACATTTATGATTGAATGTAAGGGGTCAATAAACTTTCACGCGTGTTCAGTGTACACACACGCGTGAGAGCATCTTCTGCAACAAAGAATGAAAGGACATTATAAGAAGCAATGAAGAGGCATAATATAATGTTTTCCCGGAGAGAATAACACCTTAAATTATTTAACTAATTGTTGTTTTTGTTGTTGGTAATGTTATATATTAATTGTTGTTTTTTTATATCGTTACAATATGTTCGTATTATATTATTGTTGCTTAATTTTACTACTGTCTGTATTTACACAAACTTCAAACTTGCTTGTAAATACGTAAGAGCTTTCCTAAGTAAACGACGCGTAAATGACCATGTTTTTTATTTGTAAATTCAGGTTGAGCACTGACCTTTTTATTTAAATGAGTATTTTTCTCATACGTTGCATATATAGATAAACACACGATTTAGTAATCCAAATATTCATAATTGAAAACTACAGCCGGTTTGATTGTGTTATTACGCAATTTAGGTTGGCAAAATAAGTGGATAGTTTGATAGTAGTAATAAATATCTTGACTGTTGCATTTCATTATGGTGATTCAACTTCTACAACTTACAACCACTTTTTTT
>JAANSM010003083.1:0-13592 GCA_036850725.1 Orchesella villosa | reverse complement strand
AATCCAAAAAAGTAGGAGAGAAAAAATAAAAATCAAACCGAGAAAAAACCTACTAACGAATGACCATCATATAAGGACAATAATAGGAGAAAAATTCACTGACACAATATACTCTTCCTCAGCTCTCTTTTATTGTGTAAGTGAAATGACAGTCATGCTTCCTAGCCAGCCGGCTTCCTAACAAACACCGGTGGCAGAAGCCGTGTACACAATGGTAGACTAATATTAAATAAAAAAAATGATGATGATACGTGCTTCTGGCCATTTCACACTGTGAAAAGGCAAAAAAGGAAGGAACGCAACGTGATTTCACGAGGTATAACTTTTTATGTGTTTTTTGAATCAGAGAATAAAAATGGCATGAGATGACCAATGGCGCTTCTCAAATTCTTTTTTGGGAGCTGGCGTGTGCTGTCAATAACATTTGCTTCAGGTGGTGTGCCTTTTGGTGGATGGTGTTACTCCTAAAGGATGATATGCATATTATTCCTTCCATTCCACACATCTTACAACTTATTTCCTTTCTTATTGACACGAGTAAAGCTTGCGTGTAAATAGGGGTAGGCTGATGAGAAGAAAGAAAAATTTTACAGATATTTTCTTTTAGCTTCCTGATCCAATCTGCAAATTGCTCAAATCTAATGGGCAACAAAAGACATGGCCTGTAGCTCTATAAATGACATCTTGTGCACTCTCGAAAATTATTAGCATTTTTTTGTGACGACTACTTTATGCTGCTACCAACTATTATGCTATTTTTATAGTCATTTTGAGATGTGTAATAAAATGTTATAATCCCATAAAAAATGTGTGTGTATTATTATATATACATATAGTACACATTATAATCCTTTTTCTGCCTGTTCTCCTCAGCAGGTGTTCCCTTCTTCCTCTGATTTTCTTGTGAATAGAGGGGAAGGAATTTTTGTCACATTCTTTCCCAATTGCCTTTTTATTCTGTAGTAAAAAACAGTTTTTGCTTTTTGAACCATAATGTTCACACATTATATAGAGAGAGGGGATTGCCACCGGCACAAAAAGGCACAATTTTTACACAGTCCGTTTACTAAAATAATATAGCTTAAAATGTGGTAATAAAATGCAGCATATAGTATCTCTATAGAAGTATGATACTTACTCACGAAATTGTCATTCTCATGTGATTTTCTCTTATTCTCTCTTGACTGCTGACTACATCGTCAACCATGTAGTATAGAGTTTGTGATTGTGTCGATTAGTTTATGAGGACGAGAAAAGAGGAAAAAAAAGTTTTATTTCGCAGGAGTATAGTAGCGGAAAAAGCTGAAATGACACACGAAATGGAATATGGTGATACTAATGTGACACGGAATTACATGACAAATCTGAGCTAAAAAGAAGAAGGGTTGATTTTGATAGCTGTTATATAACTATATCGGTGTCTATTAGGTACCTATACTGATGACAACTAATGATATTGTCATGAAATTATTATTGCTCACTGCACTACACTCTAATGACAGTCTTTTTGGGTTGCATAAAAACCTAATGATGATGATGATGACGATGTGATGAAGTATGAGAGATATTCCATTCATTCTCTATTTTTCTTTCCTTCACTCACTCATCATCATCATCACAAGCTGCATATCTGGGAGTAGTTTGCAACTTTGCTGACAGTGGTGTGTTGGTGTGGTGATGGGATGAGAATGACGAAATGAAAGAAAGAAAAAGGAGGGAATGTCATTAGGGATTTTGGGGGCGTTGACAGGGCATGACTGTCCATTCATTTAGAGATATGGAGATATGTATATACATTCATACATCGCGGTGAGCTGTCGTAGTTGTCGGCTGACTACTTTAGATCGTCAGGATTATGATGATTATGACTTAATGTGTCCAGAACGTTGCATTCCATTGTCAGTTATGTGCATTACTGCCAAAAAACGAGGGTGTTTTCGTGTCCAAATGTCCAAAATTCTCAAACTTGGAACTTACTAGAGAATTACAAATATTCATATTTTTGAAAGACATGACGCCATTATATATTTTCCAGAAATATTAATAATTATTGGATATGTAGATTTATAATCGCGGTGTGCTGGATGTGGGATTATAGTCTTACAGATCGATCATATAACAGAATTATTTGATATCACGATTTTTTGTTTAAATTACAGCATCCCTACCCATCCGAGGACCAGAAGAAGCAGCTAGCCCAAGACACCGGCCTCACAATCCTCCAAGTCAACAACTGGTACGTCACATTATCATTTTTATTCTCTTCTCTGCTTCCTCCTCTTTCATTCCATCCACTACGCCTAATGCTTTTTCCCTGTCTGCTATCAATTAATTAATTTATTGGCTCTTTTGTGCCAGCAAAATCTATCTCTAATACTATTGCAATGCAGTGCATGTGTGATATCCCAGCTATTTTTCCCCACCATTGGATTACGTAACAAAAGCGGAGAAGCATAAAAGGTGCATTTTTCGGGTAGAAATTTTACAACTGTATCTCCTCTTCTTTCCCCTTCTCCCCACTTTCTTTTGCATCCTTCATATGTTTACCTTCCAATATGGGAGCAATCAATTTTGATCAGTGAGTCTGCACAAGAGGGTCAGTGGCAAGTTTAATGGGTCTCTTGTGTGCCTGCCGCATTTGCTTCTTTCCATTTAACCATTTTGTGTGCAAATACACATTTGTGCATCCAGTTGCGTCCCAGTCTCAAATGCAACAGAAGGTTCCACTCTCTTTCTCTCTCTCAAATGAAGATTCACTGCAAGAAATTGACGTTGCCGCTGCTGCGACTTTGTTACACAAATTATTCATATGCAAAACACGTAGTGCACATAATATTTATCCCTTTTNCTCTCTCAAATGAAGATTCACTGCAAGAAATTGACGTTGCCGCTGCTGCGACTTTGTTACACAAATTATTCATATGCAAAACACGTAGTGCACATAATATTTATCCCTTTTCTTTCCTTCATTCATCTCCACCTACATATAGCCAGTCCCTTGCTCGCATTCATATGAGTTTTTATGTTGTGTTTGTTTTTTAACTGGAAAGCCTTTTTCAATCTCAATGCTCGTTAATGTTACCACAATAATGAGGCATTTTCTCTCCAACTTTGAAAGAGAAATTGTGTACATTTACATTGTGAGCAGTCAATGCGTAATATTTAGGATTTTAACCGACTTGCTTCCCCCCTGCTGCTACACTCTCCTCTACATTTTGTGCTACAGCTCCTTCTCCACCATTACACAACAATTTTCAATTAAACGCTGGATGCACCGTCATATAGCCACCACCACAGTAACAAACAACGAATGAGGATGATGAGTAAAAAGGAATCCCAGGTGTCCTCCTTTAATTACACAAAACGGAATCATTCTCTCTCTCTCTCACTGGATGAAAATAAATGTTTTTGCTGTTGCGGTGATGCGATGGTGTGGTGCTATAGTTGGAGATGGAGAGCTAAAGGGAAAGAGAATATATGGGAGAGTGATGTGGAGCGGATATGCGTCCCCGTTTTACGCATACTTTACATAATGAGTTTGTAAAATCCCTTGGATTATTCGGAATGGGCTCTTTTCTTCATTTGCTGTGATGACTAGCGCTCTATTCTACTCCATTCCACACGCCATACTGCACTCTCACTCACTCCCTTTTTTTATCCAGAGGTATGCGTGGATGAAATGCAGAGAAGCATGTCGCAAGACTTTACTTTACTGCCTTTTCTCCGTCTTTCCCTTTTCTCTCTCTCTCATATGTGCATCTCTAAATACACATCCAGATCCACCGTTATTAGCCATCTATCTCCAAGAATATAAAGCAAAATGGGAGAAGAAAGTAAAGTGGATGAGAGTGTACTCAACTTAAGGTATATATATAGAATCATTATAGTATAGTGGCAGAAGAGAGAGAGAGTGAAATGAGATGGTTTGGAAAACATTTTCCCATTTTCATTTGCCGCTACAATAGTTCATTAAAAAGGTGTTTCTCCAACCGTTTGGTAAGCTATTAGACCCGGGAATATGAGTCACTTATGGGACCTTAGGGACCGATTTTCCACCGAACATTACCCACCACTACACTAGACACTCACTCTCTTCTCTCTCACATGCATCCAGAGCAGCTTATACTACACACAGCTTACACTAGTTAGTCTTCCTATTTTTTAAAAACTGCACATGCTAAAGCCTTTTATATGTACATACGCTATTACTTTCAGTTACAGATTTCACTTTCATTCATTCACATTCAGTCATACATTGGGAAGCATTAGGTAAAGTAATGTAAAGTTAACACAACGGACGGGGAAATGAGATGGCTTTCTTTTGTGTGTGGATGTAAAAGTTGAAATTTGTGTTTTCCCCGATTTTATTACACTCCCAACATGAGTTTTACTGACTGTCTGTGTGGGAAAATGGGAAGGAGACAGACTGAAAAGTTGTATAATGCTATTTATTGCATCTCATCAACCATCAAGAGTCGAAAGAGAGAGAGAGAGAGTTAGTTTTGCTCACCTCAGGCTATATAACGTTGGAGGAGTGGAGAGAAGTTGTAGTATATAGTGCACTTTGCACGAGAGTAATTACCAAGGGGTGATTTTGATGGGATCCATATGAGACATAAAATATCATGGCTCTTGTAAGATGTAAGACGACGATGGTGATCATGATGATGATACTGACTTTCCCTTGACTTTCTTCTTGCTTTATTACCCATTCCGTAGAAATGAATATGCATGTTGTTTTTAGGGAAGTATAGGCCAAAGCATAAGCTTCTTTTAAATAAATACGTTTTTAGGGTTGTAAAAGTGATCTTTTCTTTCATTCCCTTCATTTCATCCTTTACCTAAAATAGAAAAGAGTGTTGCAATAAGAAGATGTTCTTTAAGAAGATAGATAATAGTATAGGCCAAGCCAAGGCATAAGCTTCTTTTAAATAAATACGTTTTTAGGGTTGTAAAAGTGATCTTTTCTTTCATTCCCTTCATTTCATCCTTTACCTAAAATAGAAAGGAGTGTTGCAATAAGAAGAAGTTCCTTAAGAAGATAGATAAATTTTTGTCTGTGTGTTTAGTCAAGATTCAGAGAGAATAAGAGAGTCTGGTTTTTTTCTGGCCAATGTGCTTTGCTTTCACCCATTCAAGAGTGTAAAAGGGCAAGTATCCGAAACAAATATCCTTCTTTTGTGCAGCTACAAATGGAATGTGGAGGAAACCTTTCTTCAAGAGAAGAGAGAGAAAAAAGATGAATGGTTGAATGAATTTTGATGTCTTTCCCAACCATCATTTTTCCGGTCCAGAGAAAATTGATAAATCCGGGGAAATAATAAAAACAGGGAGAAAGACAGATCGACTCTACTTTATTTTGTAAGGGGAAAAAGAAAGAAACAACAACGCAATATATAAAGCAACGTTATTTTTACTTCCTTTAAAAGCTTCTCTTGCGAAACAAATCGATTTTGCTCAGAAATAGAGAAAAAAGTAGATGGAAGGACAAAAAACCAATGTTGTGAGAGAGGATGAGTGCTATTTTTCTGGAGACGAAATTATTTGTTGTTTTTTCTTTTATTATTTGTTTCCTCTTCTTCTTCTTCTCTCTCATTCCATGCTAATATTGCAATCACGAAAAGCAGAAAGTTTTACTTGTTCCGAAAAAATAGTTGCTTTTTTACTTGAGCAAAGCGGATAACTAGCATAAAAGTATAAGTTTGTATCGATACATACATTTAAGTATACTCAAGCGTTGACCATTATGAAAGTTGGTTTTTTGGTACATGCTTAAATTTGGCTTTGGCATTTTCTTCTCCTTTTCTTTCTTTCTTGTTCTGGAAGAAACCGTTATAGAAAGACTTCATCTTGCCAAACTCATCTTGAAAGTGATCGTTTTGGAACAAGAAAGTTTTTTTTTTCGGGAAAAAAGAAAAGAGAGAACCTTGTACATTTTCCCTAAAGGAAAAAGGAGTGCATTATACATGTATATGTACAAATAGAAAGAACAGCAGTGATCAACTTTTTTTGTACAAGAGAAGAGCATGCATAGGACACAAGGGAAAGGATAGAAAGACAAGAAGAAGAAAAAGTGAATATATAGTACAAAGACTAGGGATGTGTGTGTGTATAGGGCTCATGAAAAATGTGAATTTTCATTCACTCACTCCAATCGTAATGATTTCCTTTGAGACAAACCCATACATACATACATTATGCTCATGTGTGTGGTGTGTAAAGCCTTAGCCAAAGAAAAAAAGGATGGAACCGACAAATTCTATCTTCTTGAAACAAGCCAGAAAGTAAGAATACTATTGCTACTTGCTTTTCTACTTCCCCTTTTTTTCCATTAGTCTACAGAAAGCAAAGTAGCTCAAGCTCTTTCTCTCGAATGGACAAACATGTTGTCCATGAAGCATGAAATTTTAGTTACCACTGTCTCCACCAGAGAACAAGACAACTAGTCAGGAGGATAGCTGCGTAGATAGATCCAATCCAACTTGAAGAAGAAAAAGCGTGTAGTTTTGGTTATTTTGGTCTATTTCGTTCCAGCGAAAAATTGAGAGATAAATTTTGAATACAGCTGATTTTGTCGACGAGAGAAAAAAGTAGAAGGAAAAGTTGACCGGATGAAAAAGTGGAAAATGTCCAGGGAAATCATGTGTGCAACTTCTCGCTTCTTTTCCTATCTTTATAGATTGAGTAGGTATGGAGTGCAGTCAAGTCGGTAGAAAATAAAGTGGGAATTAAACCGTCATTTTGATATTGATCTCGCATTTTAAGCACTACATATTTTACTATCCTATCATCCCACTGCCTGAAGGCGCTTAGCATTTATGTATATATGTAGACCTTCCTTTTCATTCATGATAAATAAGGTTTATTCATTCCAAGCTGAAATTACGAGAGGAGTGAGTTTCAAGCTGATTTCCAAAAGTCCCACTGCCTCAAGGACTTTTCGGCTTACGCGATAATGTACAATATCCGCTGAGTTTTGCAGATGCATGACAGCAGAGATTTGCCATGCCACAGGAAAATGCTGAGTGGGCTGACTCTCTGGCTGATGTCAAGTCAGGTAGCATTATTATCAACAAAACATCATCAGAAAAGCTCAAATAATGATGATGACGATTTTCCATGTCCCTCTCTCCTTCACTGTGGGAGAAGGAGAAGCAGCAGGTTTTTTGGTGTAGGAGCAGCACGTATATATCATTTGGAATTAGTCGATATGGGGATTAGTCGTATCTGGCCATTTAGTTAATTGCAAAGCATTTTGTAGCAAGCTAAGGGAATTCAAGTCAGTCAGTTGCAGAGACGCGCGATACCATATTATCTTCTCTTAGAGAAACCCGCATGCATCAGCATCCTATATATACTACTGATATAGGAGCAGACATAGTAGTATCAAGTTGGAGAGTTGTAATTACCGAATAACCATTAAATAGTCGACTGCAAGAAATAGTCATCATCAACATGATCATCGTGATCGTCATGATGATGATCATCAGCATCTCCCTAGAGTTCTTGTTAGCCATTTATGCTACACAAAAAGCACAACATCAACATCCATCCATCCAATTCTTCTTCCCCGGTGGCCTGCTCGTCTCTTATATGAAGAAAAGAGGACGGAATGTGTGTTGGTTGTTGGTTGTAGGAGAGGATAAGAGAGTGGGACAAGTCACATCTTTCCTTGTATCACCATTTCTCCCGTCCATCCGTATCACGTATAATAAATGACTTTTTTCCTTTTGCAATCAGGATTGCAGCTGGTGTTGCTGTTGCTTTTCCTTTTGCTGCTCATTTGTCGGAAGACTAGAAAAAAATCCTCTTAAGGACAAATTCACTTTGATTGTATTTCATTTTCATTGCGTTGCAAGATTCATTCAATCATGATGCTCCTCTTTTCTTTTATTCGGTATCCATTTATCTGTCTCTCTCCTCCCGTTTTTTGTATGGCTCAGAGAGAGAGAAAATCAGCAATAAACAGCTTTTTGCTGTGATTGATTACTGAGTGACAGACGCGGATTATTGGGAAAGAGTCTTTGAGGATGTATATATATCTGTATTTTTTGTCTCCCTCTTTGTTTCTAAATTGATATGGCTTTTGAGGCTTCCACCAACAAAGCCAAGAAGTCAAAAAGAGACTGATTGTGAGTTAGAGTCGGCATTTTTTTTATGTATCGTTACGTTATACTATATAAATTCATTCCTTGTTCGTTGATTAGGTTGAGGCTGTTATTTTGACAGAGATTAAATTGTGACGTGTCGTTTTGGAATGGAAAAAAGTATTTTTCTGTGTTGTATGCAAATCATCTTTAAGAGCCATTGTATTGTAAAGGAGCGCAAACGCAACTCTTTTGATGAAAGGAAAAGGACACTCCCGTTTACTTCCATTTCTGTTAGAGGAAAAATTGTATATAAGGATGTGATGACGAAGAGGATGATGATGATGGGAATGATTTAAGGATCGAAATAATGGTCAGCAGGAGCAACTTTACAAAAGATATTTATCTGATTTTTTTTGGTTACATGTTGCCAATGCTAGAATGGAAACCGCCTCAATTTTCGGGTGGTCAAGATTAATGTTGTCACATCATCATCTTACATTGAGTTTGAGAGAGTTGAGTCAATATTATTACCATGTAACAAAATTGCTTGTAGTATGTGGGTAGCACGAATGTAGCAGTTGGATTTGGAGAAATAACAAGGCAGGAGCAAGGAACAGAATGGGTTTTTTCATGTTCAGTTTGATGAGTGGCAAGTTAATGATGACTTGAATTAATTTGGTGGGACAAGAGTCAAAATACGACGCTTTAAAAATTGTCATTTTGGGTGTTCAACAACTGTGGAGGTTTTTAGATTTGATGAGGATTGGATTGGAGGTGGGATTTCCAGAGAGAAGTTAAAAGGAAATGATGAAAAGTGCTATTGTCTTTTTTTTCTTCTCATATCATCCTACTTATTTGAAAGGTTGGGGACGTGTTGGTTGACTCACAGTCATTAATTTTCAGTAGCAACCAGTTGACGGATCAATTATTTTCTGTCTTGCTGATGAGCCACTTGATGGGCTCTAATGGGTTGCCCTCTTGTCACAAAACTGAAAGACGTGAAGTTAAAATATTAGGTGCATCCTACTTTTCAATGAGCCTTTTTTTGCCTCTTTTAAAACGAGACAAAATATTGGAATCGGCCGACAATCCGATTGACAGGGTTCACTTTTCAGGTGACATTTTTTCATCGGGCCTTGAGAAATTCGAGACTTTTAGTTTTTTTTTTTTGGATTTGGTCACGATATGAAATAATTTGATATCAAATTATCAGTTTCAAGTTGTGGTTTTCTACAGCACAGGTTGAAAAGTCAAGCGAAGCCACAAAAAGAAAAAATGTCAAGTGGTCCTTTTGGTTTCTGCACCTCAGACCAGACATATCAGATAGTCAAACAGTTTGTGTAGACTCAGTCGGCCTTTTTTGGGGTCACTCAATTTACAAAGCCAAACTAGGAAACTTTTTTCTCTCTTCCTAACAAGAATGATACAATTGCATGCAAATGTATAAACATTTCAACGATTTACGATCATCATGATGATGTGGTCAGCTCAAGAAGAAACAACCAAATGGTTGTTTTGGCCCGCACCTAAACCAAAACCACCGCAGTGTTTTCAACTCGACATGAAAGCTCACTGGCTTATATGAAACATATTAGCCAATATTGTACAGAGAAAAGGTCAGCCTAGCATAAATAAATATACATTTATATTGAGGTTGACAATGTGGTTAGTTTTTTATTTTGTAAAGCCGAAACATGCACGTTTTATATTTGTACGCTGCTCCGAGCCCTTGTCAAAATCTGAGAGATTCGGTCACTCAAAAATTCTGAAATGGGAAACCGCAAACAATGTTGAAAATCTCAGTTGGAATCTCTGCTATCTGAGAACACAATGAGCCATTTTACCATTGTTCTTTCTCGTCCACTCTTCTATTATTTATATTTTTTAACAATTTATTATTCACTCATGCAGATTTATTTATTTCAATAAAAAATATACGCATATACACTCATGCCGAGGGACTTTGCTTTGGTTCTTTTGGTTGCATGAAATTTTTTTTTGGAGCGGGCTTGTTTTTGGTCGGTCAAAAAATCGTTGCGGTTTTTGGTCTTGTGAGTTCCATGTTCGTCGTGTGGGGAAGTATAAAGGTATGAAGAAGGAGAGCCATGAGCCATTTTACCATTGTTCTTTCTCGTCCACTCTTCTATTATTTATATTTTTTAACAATTTATTATTCACTCATGCAGATTTATTTATTTCAATAAAAAATATACGCGCATATACACTCATGCCGAGGGACCTTGCTTTGGTTTTGGTTGCATGAAAATTTTTTTTGGAGCGGGCTTGTTTTTGGTCGGTCAAAAAATCGTTGCGGTTTTTGGTCTTGTGAGTTCCATGTTCGTCGTGTGGGGATGTATAAAGGTATGAAGAAGGAGAGAGCTACACACAACTTAAAAACACATTATGAATACCATATTGATCCATACAAACACGTCATCATCATGCAAACAAAGTTTAGTGCTTTGCTTGCATTATATTGCATGATGCTTTTTCGTGTTTGCATCTCTTTACGTATGCATAATATAAAGCTTCTTTGTCGGCTCACTTTTGGATCTACCCTTTATCATGTGCGAGGTGGATTTGTAAATCCCCATTGACAGCTCATGTAAGGCAACAAGGCATGTAATAAAGTTAACAGCACGAGAAGATGACTTGTGTGCTCATTCATTCAACACAGAAAAAAATAATATGAATCTAGAGTTTCTTCCTTATTCAATGTTCACTGTTTCAATATTATGGTTTATGATAGAGTTTTTAATATTATGCACCCATATATAAAATATTCAATTGAAAAACTGACTTTGAAAATGGCTATGAATGAATTTTTTTTAAAGAGATGGCTGGAACTTTACTAGAATTATGTGTTTGTGTACATAAGCAATAAGCAGATATATTCATGATAGATGTAAGTGTACGCTTCTCCTCCAAAAAGGATCATAACGCCGTACTGTTATGATTTTTTAATATGAATACGTAAATATTAAAGTATTATAAAGCTGGCGGGGAATTATGACTAGTGAACTCATTATTTATTTTCATTTGTAAATTATTTTCTCTAATGTCGTTCATTTCTAAAGAACTGTATTAATGTGCAGGAAATGATTGAATTCGTCACCTAAAAGAAGACCTATTAGCTCCAGGTCATGTGTGTATCCTTTTTTGGTGTCTGACAGTGATGACCTATTGCTATCTTATGGCCTTTATATTGTGCCGAACAGAGAAGGCAATGACATTACATTGCTGGATCATTTCATTGTAACCAAAAACGTAGGTTATTATCTCCTGTGCCCTTTTCGCTTGGCCGGCTCCGTTTTAGTACGAGCCGGAGCTATTCTTTTTCTTTCCACTCCTTCACCTGTCAACTTCTCGTGTGTACACATTGCAACAATACAAAAATGGGAGAGAAAAGAAAGAGTATAAATCGGATTTCCACATCATTTCGTTCCTTAAACACACAAATATACACAAGGAGGTGCGACGTGGAACATGAAATGCTTTGCTTTCACAGTGTTATCTGTTTAACACCATCATATCATATACAACAAAAGGAGTGACAGCGGAGCAGAGAAATGTAGCGAATGGCTCGTTATACGGCTTTCCTTTGTGATCTTATATAGGTTCATATTGCGATTCGACTCTTTCTAAAATAGGAAATGATCTTGTTTTTTTTGCGGTCACATTCTTCAACAACTCATCCATTATAAGACTTCACCCGTCACATTTATCATTTTTGCTATCATGTTCTAAAAAATTAACTTTTATTTTTACTTCAAAATTATTTATCATTTTCAAAAATAATTTTCTGAGATGGAGCATCAGCTAAAGTGCTATTTTTTTGGGGGAGTATGAGAGTTGACCAGGTGAGAAAAGGGGAGGAGAAGAAAGCATCATCATTATCGTCACGGTCTAAATAAAGTGGTAAAAAGTGGCGTGTTCAGTTCCCAAGCTTTTAGCTCCAAGGCTGGTCTTCTTCGTCACAAAAATATATCCACCTCTCCTTCTTTCTCTCTTTCTCGTAAAAAGTTGCACAATGACTATGACTCCGTTGCTCCTCACAATGATGATGATGATGATTGGGTCTCAGGTGGCTCAGGTTCTCAGGGAAAATGGATTGTGAAGAGAAAATATCATGCTTCACTTACTTTCTTCAACCATTTTTACCTCATGCATGCTCCTATTGCTCCTCCATCCATCCAAGCAAGAGAGACAAAATAGAATTTTTTTTCTCGTTTCCTCTTTACCTTTATATACATTATAACATACCTTTTCCCAAAACCGTGTAGCGCTTGGAATGGAGCGTAAATAAAGAGGAAAAAAAGTAACACGGTGGAAAAATAACATGCACGTTTAAGTTTGCCCTTCGCGTTCCTTTTCCTTCCATTTCATTCCATTTCATGTTTCTCTCGCTCTCAACTCAGAGTAATTTCTTTTTGCTTCTTCTTCCCAAGTTGATGGTACACGTGAGTGTTGTACAGTTGTCATAAAATAGAAGAAAGGTTTTCTATTTTCTCCCTCGTCTTCCCACTCTTCCATTCCGTGTCTTCTTTCCTTTAGAATAATATATATAAGCGAAGGGAAAACTGAATTTGCTGCACTAGTCAGGTGATTGATCCAAAAAATAGAACAGCTTGAGGTCTCCTTTCCAGATATTATTAGAAAAAATATGATGGAAAGAAACAAAAATACTTATGTACATACATGTATACACGTGATTCAATTCTCATATTCAAAATAATATGTGAAGGCATAGGCACACACTGTTGCTTTGCTTTTCGGCTTCATGCTGAGTTTTGTTTGCTGCTGCCATTCTCATCAACATCAACTCCAGTGTGGACTCACGGTGATGCGGTGTGATGATGGTGGCATGCAAATATTTCCTTTAGTAGGTAGGTAATTTTATATTTTCTGGACGAATAAATTATGTTGTATATATATTTTTTTAAAGAGTTCCAATGAAATCACTCACACACTGAGCATCCATATATGTGACTGAGACTTCTGCTGTGCTCGCTCCAAAAAATTGGGATGAAGATGAAATGAATACGTCATAGATATATTCCGAAAGAACTACAATAATTATATGTACTTCTGCAATAATATGACATGACAAAATCTGATTTAATTTCAATTCAATTCACCAGAAACCTTTTCAATGAGAAACATGAAACGGAGCAGTAAAATTCCAACCTTTTCTTCCGATTTCATATTATTATATC
The DNA here is from genome assembly GCA_036850725.1 of Orchesella villosa. Lineage (NCBI taxonomy): Eukaryota > Metazoa > Arthropoda > Collembola > Entomobryomorpha > Orchesellidae > Orchesella > Orchesella villosa. Next base: position 286 of record JAANSM010003083.1, on the reverse strand, counting down.
CTCCTCTTCTTCTACTTCCTTGTTTGCTAATAATAATGGATGAGTAAAATTGCGTACATTGTATTATGCCATTCTTATTGTCATGTTTCCTCCTCATCACCTTTTCCAACAACAATGGGAAAGAAAAGGATGCATAAAATAAGGAGCCAAGCAACTCTTTCACATTTTTTTCTTCTTCATCCTTTTCTTTTGTACTTAGCATCATCATGGAATTTAGGATGATGATAATAATAGCATTGTATTCTTATGTATCATATTACACAATACATAAGGACATTATCCAGCT
>JAANSM010003082.1:0-13594 GCA_036850725.1 Orchesella villosa | reverse complement strand
CCCATACACGGTAGCAAATGCACATTCATTGTTAGCACAACTATCTTTCCGCCGGATGACTACAAACACAAGGAAGATGCAGGAAATTCAACCACTTTTAGGATATATAGTTCTTTCTACTGTTTCAAGCTTCAAGTTAGCCACGTAACGCGTAGCCTTAAGATCGGGACTTCTAAAAAAGACGACGTTGTATACGAAAATATACATACTTACGATTAGTAGTAGTGCTGAATCTTGAAAAAGAAGTCCTGTTTGCCTCTGTGTATGTAATCATGGAATTCCCCTTTTTCTTGAATAAATGAGACGGAGCTGGATCAAGTTTAGCGGCCTGTGATATGTAGATATACGTGAAGAAGACGCTTCAAGTTACTCTTCTCGCTCGCCTCAGAATGTCATTACAGATGAACGAAACGCATTTTCATTTATCGAAAGCGTACAACAAGAACAAGAGTAGTGGAAGGAGAAAGTGAGTAGAAAGTATCTCAAATGTGATAATCAACCGGGGAAGGAGAGTCACTTGAAGGATACTGTGAAAGTATGCTTAGCTCATCTATTTTATTTACAGAATAATATGTTTCTTCTTTACTAGCATCCATTTAGTAATCTCATATCGCCTCAGCTACATAAGTATCTAGAACGTTTATATATTTTACTTACTTTACACGCTTGTTAATTTAGCGTCTCAACGAACGAAGTGCACCTCAAAAAATAAGAAATTCAAGGCACACGACGATACAAGATTTACTAAGTCGAAGGAAAGACGAAACATATAAGGAATGAGAAATGGATACTTTGTTGGAGTCTATTTTCGGAGGGGAAATAATTTCCTTGTGTGTTCAACGGAGATCCGCTTTCCAAATGAAATTCCTTTTACTACTTTTAGCCCTTTTCTTCCAATATAATATGTATACTTTGAGATACTTTTCAAGCTGTTAAATTTACATTTTCAAGCATACTGTACCTACTACACAGTAGTAAAGCCTTGTATATAATAATGTTGAAGTAGACGAGCGACGTTTCTTCCAAAGGATAATACACATATTTATTTTCTTTATTATTCGCCTGCTTTCTTCGTTGTTGCTTAAAATAAACGATTACTGTTTCTTCTCCGATTCAAAGTCTTGCTCAAAAGGCATAGACAGAGCTTAAAATTATACATAAAGGGCGAATGCGTGTGCTTACTGTAATGAAGCAATTTAAAGAATGACGACAAGCCGCTAATGTACCGGTTTTAAAACCAACAATTCTACTCTTCTGTTATACGCGTGAATATACTGTAGTGTAGTGTAGATGGATGGCGAGCACGAAGAGGAGCAGCGAATGATCATTTGGGGGAGTTGCTATATGACTTATTCTTCTCTATAACCAATATGGTTCTTGTATTGCAACAAATGACTCAAAGGAAATTGAGAAGCGTCAAATGCGAGCGTAATTAATTGCATCAAATAAATGAGGATTGCGGAGGAGCATTAGGACTTTTAATGAGATTCATTCACCGATTTCAAACGTTTGTCATTATAAACATCTTTGTTCACGGAAGCAACGCTTGTTCGCATGTTGTTCTGGAAAGCAAATGATGTTGAGTAAATCAAAGAAGGTATTAAGTACACGTATTTGTAATACGATAATAAATCAAAATCAATCCGTTAAAAATGATGTTTCAAATTTAAAAATGAAACGGTAGATGACAAACCATGCACGCAAGGATTTCTGCATCTTGTGCCAAAAGCCGAATGATATGAATTTACATTTAACGCTATTTGAGTTGAATATTTTATATCAAGATGACTATTTCATTTGTAACAAAAAGGTCATCAACAATATCATATTATTCGGCATGGCATGAATATACATAAGCAGTTTATATATAAGTAGTATATATTAATATACACATGAATTTGTAGGTGTTGAGAACATGCTAGGAAAAACGGTCATAAATCTTGGAGCGTGGCCCATTTATCAGGGAAAGCGATTTAAAAAATATTTTATGGACTTTGTTGTATTCACCTGACACACAAAAAACACAATTTTCTAAAGTGACAACCAACAAATTGAATCAGAAAGCATGACACACGCACTAGTTACCTTCAATAGAAGCATTTGCAATGGTAAAGGAGACAGTTGCAATTTATCAAGAGTCAGAGAGTCGTAAGCTTTGGCGATGAGCATTTCCCCATCCAACAAACAAGGCTCCCGTCGTAATTCGAGTAGGTCCATTTCGGCTTACACATTTCCGTTGTTGTAGGTGCTGCTTACCATTAAGCGCCGGCTGCTATATACACGTAGAAGCTGTGATGTCGGTATATATATATGGCATCACACACTCCAACTCAACGAACGGAAACCAACTAGGAATTTCACTTGAAACATGTGATTGTTATGTTGCAAATGGTGAAACGTTTCATTTTTATCTTCTTTTTTGCTCCCATTTCCAGTCCCTTTCTGGAAAAGAGCTGAGAGCAATAAATCGAGAAAAACTCTTGCTGAAAAATGGTGAAAGTGAAACCTTGTTGTGTGAAACTACAATGGTGTTCAATATGGATACTCTTTTGATATGGATCATGATATGATGATACTTGATATCTTGTTATATAAAAGTGTTAGTAGTGTCACACTCTACATGTTTCATGCATAAATGCAATACTTCTTTCCTCTCCACTTTATGAATGTGTGTGTGATGATGTATGCCACAAATGCGATAAGTGTGACAGGTCCGAGTAGTTTTACAAAGCATGATGTATGCGAAAATGAGTAGAAAGAGACATGCAAACATTTTTCTGTGCTCAAAAAAAAGTTTCGTGTAAAATATGTGCGAAATCAACACATTGCATTTCATTGGATGCAACGGCAAACTATATAGGAAAATGATTGATATAAGAGATATATACTCATATATACTCAGTATTATATAAAAAAAATTTTGTAGATGTATTCATTACGTTGATTTTTATTCATATCGGTTCCAATTTCACATTTAGTCATTCGACACCTAACACGTAGTACGTTATGTAAAGTTTATTTAACATTGGAGGTAATACATTTTGCACTGGTACATTACATTTACTAACATTTTAGTTCCATCCAAAAATCGAAAGTAAACATATATATATTTCAATTCAGATGAAAAAATTTTCACGAGAACAGTAGCGTGTCCTTTTTGTAAAAACATGCAAAAGAAACTCCGATTGAGAATCATAACAACAGTAATCTTCTTTATATAACCAACCGAAGACTATAGTTTTTTTCTTTACTGGTATATATATAGTCTCCCCCTTCCTCAACATTTATAATCTGGAATAGTTAGCGCCACCATATTGTTATTAACGATATTTTGATAAAAACATAATCATTATTATTAGTGCCTTTTCCAATTTAGCAAAATGTACACATAAAATACACAAAGTTTCATGTTACTTCAGTAGATAATTAGTTGCTAAATCATGGTAAATGAAAATTGAGTAGACCCTTACTCCATTCCATTCCATTAATATATAGTTACACCATTTCAATCCTTCCATTGGATCTCTATCAGATACAGAACAGTATGACTACACACTTTTTTGAAAAGTGAAATTTTATAGAGAGATTTTATATAGAGATACAAATATTACTTACAATAATACCTTTAATATAAACACTTGTTTACGTTCATTATCTGACACGTTATACATGATTAGACCGGATGTGTCCATCCATTTACATATTACATGCATTTATTATACATTAATTTCCACTTTGGCTTTGGTGAAACGGGATTTTTACTACATATATATATATATATTTATCGAATGTATGACTGTTTCAGTTAATATTAATCTATGGTAGATTAAGTGTGTTCCCCCACTCGACCTGAATGACCTATTCTAGAAATATTACACATAAAATGGGAACAATTATGAATTTGGTTGATCTCTCTCTATCTCTCTTCTGGTATATATGAAGAGATGAATTCATCGTATAAAATTATGTACTATACACCTACGTTTTGAACAGACAATTCACAGATTTCCTACCCTATATATTATTAGGTTTTACTGGACTAGAAAGATGTGCTATATGAAACAGCTGCAGCATTATATAATTTATGGTTCTATTACTGTACAATTACACACGATAATCCTTTAAAATTTCAATTCTACTTACAACTTACACCACCAGATGTACATTTTCACAGCAATAATACAGTGCGAGAGTATATGTGTGTCCGGATGTACTACAAGAGGAGTGCACACAGTTTTGAGTGTGTGTGAGATGTGAGACGTGATGGCTTTTGTTGTTCAAGCAGTTTATAGCAATCTGAGCTGCCACACTAGTGGAAAACATACTTGGACTTGCAATTTGTAAAACCACTGACCTGATTACGCGACAGTGCATTCCATGCGGTGACATGAAATTAGTAAGAGAACCAGCTATGAAAATGACAGAAATGAGATTTTCGTTCAGTGACATTTTCCATAGATGCGGTAGGTTGATATACGCAGGCATTCTAACCATTATAGGCATATTATTATTGCCTACAGATTTAGCAATGTTATAACTCAAAAGCTATGCAGCTTTTGTACATACATAAGAGCTTTTCAAGTAGGGAATAACCCACATCATCATCATCATTATTACCATCAGAGCAGGAAACTATAATTTGGAAGCATCAGCGAAAATCATTGCAAACGTCTGTAGCTAAGTATTCTCTTGAGAGTTGAAATGATAGGAATGTTTCCGGAAACGGTCGAAGTATTGCCAATCCAATTAGTTTCTCATTTCATATATTTTTTTATACGCAATGAAAAAAGCTTTTGGAATTAGGTAGCATTGTTGTTTCGGAATGTGTCCGCCAAACATAGTTTGGAAGGAGGGTGAAAGTAGGAAGATCGCGAAAAAATGTTATGGTGTATATAACTGCCCATTTTATTTAGCAACTATTCTTATACATCTTCGTTATTTCACTGATGCAGATGTATTGATTACCTTGCACCATTTTTTTCAATCAAATTCCCAACTTTTCTACTGACACTTCGTAACTTAACGGTTACGAACTCAACATATATAACTTTTAAGGTCTGTAGGTAAATGTTCCATTGAAAAAAGAGTATTTTTTTCTAGAATAAAGATAACCCAGTTGGAAGCTTTGGAAAACATGGAACGTAATTGTCGAAAGTTAAATTTATCGTTATATGAATGAATGGTAAAAGTCTGTATGAAGGAAAAAGTCATTAGCAAACACCACTCTCCCTTTTGTATTCGTGATGAAGATGTTGTTGGTTGTGAGTGGAGATGACTATCACTCTATATTTAGGCATTATACACGTACAATATGCTTCTAAATGTGAGTTAACCTTTCCTCTTTGTCTTTGCAAGCTACTTTTGTTTTTCCTATTTTCTTTTGTTAGCCTGTAAATGTCTGTTCTTTAGAACCTCCAGTTCTCATTTCACATTATATTGGCAGATTCAGAGTTTTTAGTCAGTCTTTGTTGGCGAAAATATTTTTGGGTAATACAACTTCTTCATTTAATCGTCCTTAAAAGATTCTTTGCTATTTTTATCCGAAACTGCAATAAATGTAGATATATGTTGCTGCAATAAATGTAGATATAGATGCTACTGCATATCTTTAAGTAGGCTAAAAAGATTCCTACACATATCTTGCACATATAACGAATACATGTATGAAAGTAATACGACATGGATTTAGAATACACAACTTTATGTTTCGCTAACATCTCAAAAGGAGCTGGAGCAGCAAACTGCACACACATGGACAGAACACAAAAAGCTATCTCTTTCTCTCTAAAAGTCGTGCATTTTCTTCTTCCCTTATTTACTAAAGTGGTAAAATACTAAATTTCACTATGCATGTATTTCACTTGACTACATATAGGTATTCGCACATTAGTAAATTACGTTATATAATATGCATGTACACGTACCACACACACACGACGATGACGGCGGGTATTATATTTAGTAGGGAAAGTGAACACTATTTTTCACATTACGGAATTTGGGACGATGGTTTTATTCCAACATTAAATTCTCATATTCTTGTCTTCTTCTGGTCTTTTTGGAGAGGAGCACTTTCTCTGCTCGTCCTTTACATTTCCACTTTCGATTTTTGGCTTCATCTTTGGCTCTTTATTTTAGCGAGTTGAGTAGCACAACGTCTAAAGCTTACTGTTTAACAGCGCGTCCCACTATCCGAAGTCTCAGAGTCGGATGGAAGATCCAGACCGGTATGAACTGACACTGTTACATTACAATTGAGACTTACAGCTGGGTAAAATACACCGAACAAGTTTGTGAAAGCTACGGGTCCCTGTAACCAGAAAAAAATTAGACACATCATTTACCATGTGTGCTTTTGTTCGCTTGAGCCGGCTTTGCATACAGATTAGAGTTAAGTTACAGTTCTATTCATAATAATGTATACATACATGCAAATGTATAGGATACATATATTACAATATCTACGAATAAAATCACTTTCACATATTTGAAACTCTTTATAAGGAGAAGTATTATATATCTTTTGGGTATTTGTTAGTGAGCAATAGATAAAGGAAACTTGGGAAAGGAGAATATTGCATAATGACAAAGGACAAGAATTCATGCATCTTCTATATGGAAGACGACGTTTTTACGCATGTAAGACAATAAAATAGCATGCACTTAGGCTAAGCCCTACCGCAAAAAAATCTGTCAAAAGTATGTAGTCAAAAGAATGCCTTCATAGAAAAGTGTGGGGATCCCTTACTTGCTGCTCATCATTGACGTAGAATGTGATCTGGCGCTTATCCAGATCGAGGAGAACTCCGATCGTCGATCCTGTAGTGATACCACCTTCAGTCCGACATGAATGTACTCCACAGTGAATAAATCAGGACCTTTGATGGTCAATGTACATTCCCCATCCCTTGTCATCTTTTCCTGCCAAAGGGAAACAAACAAGATTATGAAAAAAATTGCCAAGAAAAAAAGAAGAAGAATAGAGAAGTCTTTTCTTCTCTAGTGACTTTTTTACTTGTACACAATGGATATAAGGAATAAAAAGATAGTAAGTCATGTTGACAGTTCGCACTTATTGGATCATAAAAATGGGTCATAATACGGATAGTGTGGTGTGGTGTGCGTCTAAAAATACAAGGGAAAATGAAATAACCATAGTATATAGTGAAAGCTACAAAAATGTTTTTGAACTATCGATGTCGCATAGTATACTATAAGTTTATAACGTTGCGATGTCGGTGTTCTTGTTTCGTCTACAATAACAAGATCCCAAACCAAGCCATCAAATCCCTGGAACGAATTTCTTAATGTGTAGTGCATTTACTAAGCTGATAAGATTCACATGTGAGCATGAACTAGTTCAGAATTATGTGAGACAATATATCCTGAACACCGAATTCGGTAAGTATTTCCATTCGCGAAAAGCTTTTGTTGAATGTTGACTTTTTACGTTGAACGGGCACAAAACAAAGTTAGGATTCTCATCTCAACCTGAGTCTAGCACAGATTTAAAGCGCTACAAGATGCATTGGGAAGAAATTGCAGCGTATTTCATGAACCCTCCTGACTTACCAATTACAAAACAAAGTAGTCTATCAATGTTCATTCTGCAATTTGTTTTAGCAAAGTAGTAAGTAGCTGATAGTTGTCGCGGCACAAAATTTGAAAGATAATGGCAAACATACATTAAAGTATATACACTTGTGAATCCACTCCAGTTTTGGTCTACTTATAGACTTGCTGGTTTCATCTCAACCTGAGTCTAGCACAGATTTAAAGCGCTACATGATGCATTGGGAAGAAATTCCAGCGTATTTCATGAACCCTCCTGACTTACCAATTATAAACAAAGTAGTCTATCAATGTTCATTCTGCAATTTGTTTTAGCAAAGTAGTAAGTAGCTGATAGTTGTCGCGGCCCAAAATTTGAAAGATAATGGCAAACATACATTAAAGTATATACACTTGTGAATCCACTCCAGTTTTGGTCTACTTATAGACTTGCTTGTTTCTCTCTCCATGAGTGCACCATGTCATGTCATTCTTTTCGTGTCCATTAGGGAATATGAGAAAATGAAAACAAGTAAAAGTTGACGAAGAGTTCATGCCCTTGTTCTAAGTTTGTTTGCTTTGTTCATACTTTGACACATTACGTGTATATAGTTATTAGAAACAATCTTCTACAACAAATATAGATATGGATATATATATACACTACACACAGGAGCTCTCTTGAGTAACATAAACTTACGTTACTTAACCCACGGTGACCTGGTCCGTGCAGGAGAAAGCTAACAAGAGCCTGTGCATTGAGCAAGAACACACTATATACGAATGATACATAAGCAGAGCAGCACAGTAATCATTTGAATGATTTACGGATCCATCTCTCTACTTTACGTAAATGGCTAAAGATTACAATTTGATAGTAGACTTATGTTATAAGTATGTGCTTGAGGCGCCATCATCCTTCCTTCCAGTTTTCTCCTAAAAGATATCATCTTTCTAATCGATAAGTTGTGTGTGAGTGAGCATTAGAATTAGATGTAGACTGTAGGTCTATCGTCTATATAAAGCTCGCAGGATCAGTGAAAAAGAGTTTGTACAATCGTTGATCGTTGTATTTTGATCTGCTTGAGTCATTAGCTTCCAATTAATGTAATTCAGACTTTCAGACATTAGTTTTTAACCCTGCATTTAGGTAATTTGTCTCTATCCCATGATCCATGGCGTGTTATTCAGCTCCACCTTCGTAGATGGTGGAAGCATTGGAAGCCGGGTTTGGTTATGACTTCATTAATAATAATTTTGATTACTTTGCGAAACACAAAACTTGCTGTTGGATTATACCGTCATAAAATACGTGTACAACTATAATTCATCTCAATCATCTCTGTGTATTGAGCATAGAAGCTATATAGTACGTTTACATGAGTATGTTTCTCCATTACACTATAGCTCAAATTACAGGAAGGAATTAGAGCGTCTTCTTTGTTTTGTGTGTGTTTCATGAAGTTAATCCTCCGCTACTACCACTACGTTTTACCATCACAACTCACAACATCCATCAATTACCTCGACCCAATGCCACATACTTGTATCCTTTTATCCCACATCCGACCCGGTGCTCCACTATCAACAATATTACTTTTTGTATACGTATCTGGAATGGGAATTACAAAAGCTTACTGCGTACCTAACATTTCCTCCTTGTTAACGTCCAGTCTCGCTACACCAAATGAAGGATCCGCACTCGCATCATATTTGTCAACTGTGTACTCCCAATAATGAACTCCACGGGCAAAGCCCACGCTTCCGAGAACTACTCGCGGTTCGTATGAGTCAGACGTGACAGTACAGTTCTCGTTGGATAAACGTGCTCCATGGGCTGCTCCTGATGGGTCGAAGGAAAACCATGCAACTGGAATGAAAAAAAGAAAAAAAAGTGATGTACATTACATTATCAACAAAAGTTTCAAAAAAAAACTTTAGATCTTCTAAATGCATCCGTCATCCGTCTCAAATAAGTTCAGATAATTTCCCAACAGTACATATTTTATGTACCAGTTTTATTACACTGATAAAATACATTCGTCACCTAAAAGCATATCTAAAACAGTTTTATTATAACAGTGACTTTGTAACTTCAATAATAGTAATATGCGTGTGTGTAGTGCAATGATAAGGCAGATAAGAGACAAGGCCGGCTCAGAGATATAAAATGGAATTCCTAATTTCCACCTTTTCCATTATTGCTCTACCCATTGACTCAGCCCTCCAGCCCCGAACATCATTGCATGGCATGCACTAGTGACAATAATGAAATAATCATATGAAGTGCAAAGCCATAGCCCATTACATCACATCTGATTACTGAGTTTGTTGAAAAGGCCTTTTTATGATCTATAACAAAATTGAGGAAAAGAGTGAAAAAAAGGAAAATGAAAGCAGGGTTGTAATACAATAACTAACAAAACCATCACCACCACTCACTCTTATTCTTTTCTCTCTCTCTCTTCTGAGTAATAACACTTTTCATCATCATCAACATTACATCATAGCAGAAAATAGAAGAAGTGTTTCCGTCAGTAACACTAGTAGTCTATTCGACCATCCTATAACTACACTTGGATTGCCAGTCGAAACTATAAACATCACATTTTGTCCATTACCCATTAGCACAAAGAGTTGTTGGAGCAGGAGAATAGAGAGCATAAGGGAAATGCCAAGTAGATATTCAGCCATTCATCTGGGCAATCTTCACCCTCCCTATTTATTGTCCCCTAACACACGCTAACTTTTTTTTCTGCAGCAGCAGGATTTGTGGGCTATATGCAGTGTTATATTACCCTCGTTGCAATTGCGACTTTTCATATTATTTTACTGCTACAACACTCCTATTACTTGCTAGAGATTTCCCTCATCTGGAAAAGTTAGGAGAAGGAAAGTCAGGAGTAGAGATGGAGACAGAAGGGAAAGAAGTGAGAAATTCGAGGATGGTAATAACACTCACATAAAACTAATCTCCAGCAGCAGCAGAAAAAAAGTATATATGTAACTTGCTGCTCTAAGCAGATTGTTGGTGGGAGAGATGCAGTAGACAGACTGTTATTCTTATTGCAATGCGCAAGTTATCAAAAAATATATAACATAAAATCTCAGTATTATGACTGAAAACTTTGAGAGTTTTGGATTGTCGGTGGGAAGCAAGGTGATGGATGCTGCATTTCGATTTGACTGCGATGCTAATAAAATGAAGCTAACTCATGGACCTAACAGTACGACTTGCGCCTGTTAAATTATCTATATACGTAGGTAGATGTAGACCGGACGGAAAGTCTGCGAGCAAATAACTTTTCATGTTTGATCCTTGCTGTGATGTATTTCTTAAGTTTTATGATGATTCCTGTGCAATAAAAGTGTAAAAGTAATGAGCCAATGAGCATGGATATGTGGACACTTAGAAGTCTTTGAAAGCTTTGACATGATCATTTATGTTTTGTAACACAAGCTATATAACCTTCACTCGATCAGTAGTGTATATGCATTGCACACACGTGGAACCTGATTTATCAAGCACATCGTTTTTCTTCTTGGTTCTTTTCAAAATTTAAGTCTATATCAGTACGGTTGGCAGATGAATTGAAAATTTGTTATTTTATTCAAAAAGAAAAAATCATAATGCATGAAACTTATACTCTTAACACGAAGACTGTTTGGAAACGATTTCCAAAGTCAAGGAACTATTGAGTGTCGCTATATTCCGTAATAGCGATATCATCTAACTGTCACCCATAATAAAAGTGATTGAATCAAAATTGTTAGTGCAAGGTGAAAGTTTAGTAAACCTCGACTTGACATAAGTGAATCAAGGATTGAGATATATGTGAAACCAGAGTAGCAGCCTCAGCCTTGCTTAACCCAAGTTATTTCCTACACATTTTAATTTGACAAGTTATATCCCAGATGCCATAATCGAAAACGATATTTATGGTTACTGATAATGGAAGGCAAGAATGGTTTTTACTTATCTTTATTTTCCATTCCCAGAGAAGTTGTAAGAAATCAGTTTAAAAATAGTTACTGAATCAAGATTCAAAGCATCTTGCAATCAAATAACCTAAAACCATTCATATTTGTTACATGTAAACCCCTATTCCAATACCAGAATCAGATCAGTTACAACATGATTTGTGGATTGCATTTCGATATGAGACATGGCTATGTTTTTGATGCTATATATGATACGATATAATATTGCAGTCAAATTAATTTTTTCCTATGATACGCGATACGATGTAGTCGATGTAGTGGGAGATGAAATTGTTAAATCAGAATTGCAAACACTTATGAGCATTCTGCTTATACTTCCTATTTAAATGTCCCTGAGTGTAGGTAGACTAAATAAAATAAATTTGATATAGTATACAACCATATGGTATGGGTCGTGTGGGTATTCGTGACATAAACGTAAAATTAACTGAATCAGATCATAATTTACTTTCCTGGTTTCATGATTCCATTAATATAATAGTAACAACCGTCTTATATAGTAGCGCATTTACTTGCTACATTTATGCATGTAGAATCGGAAGCCCAAGAATATTTGTCTTTTCAAGGGTTAGTAGGGCAGGAAACCTTTCATGACAATAAATCAACTATCATGTTCCCCTGTCGAAGCTGATACGCTGGAAATGGTGAGCACATCTCTCCTGAATTTTCCGTCGGTTAAAGTGCACACGATCCCGGACCTTTTTCTGTACAATTCGTGAAAGAGTTGGAGAAAAACCGGTCTGGTACGGTGTAGGCCTACCTTATCTCTCAACCTATCTTACTCGAAACTTCCGGCCCCAAGTATCATGTATAAGAACACGAGTACTTCATTGCAATAATCGAGGGAATGTATCAATTCGAGTACTGGAGTAAACTTTTTTTCTTGTTGAGTCATCATTTTGACAAACATGCATTATTTCCCAAGTACATTACCACTATGTAGAGAATTTCATAAAAATGGTTTGTGTTTATATATAGACACCATCAACTACTCTATCTATATACACACAAACATATGTATAACTACCACAAGAAGTAATGCAAAATGGGACTATAGTTATATATATATATGTTAGCTAACACAAGACCACACATGCCACAAGGAGCAATACATCGAGCTTTACTCACTGACACCAACAAGATGTATGGCCAACCATTTATTGCTTTCCGTTAGAGTTTTATTCGCTAACCTTGTTGCCACAATTTTTGGAGTTGTCCCTAAGATAGGTTGCAATAAAGTTTACTTGCCTCTTTCTCCCTACCCGGTTAAGATTGAGGAGCAGGCATAAACTTTAGCTAGCTAGGGAATGTAAAAATATTGTTAGCTTCCACTACCACTATCAACTATTGTACAAGAAATGTATATAGTGTAGTCGAAAAACAAATGAAATCAAATGGGAACTCAGAAAAAACGATAACACAACTGACCCTATAACCCTCATTTTATCTCGTTATCGATCACCATCTTCCGCAATACTACGCAGCACACTCTGAAATAGGAAACTCTCTTACTACGATATGGAACAACACAATCATCGACCTTTTCCGATTAGAAGTAACTGAGCCGTAAAAATGACATGAAGGGCTACTTTTCCCAACGATAAAGATTGAACGTTTTCTCAAATTATAATAATAGTAGCTGCTTGATGCTGAACACCTAAAAAATGTGGGGAGGATGCTGTATGGAAAGGGCTGTAAAAGCTTTCAGCTGTGCCGTTTTGTTTCATGAGATTAATGGAGTACAGGTGTGCAACAACCGGTTAATGGACTAACTTAAAGTTCCATGTTCCATGCTTTATGCTTTCAAAATCATATCTGAAAGTTTTACACTTTGTTTAAAGCTACTGCAAGTGATTTTTAGATATGAGATTATAGAGTACGAGTATAATATACCCACGTTCCGGCTAGATTGACTTATTGTTTTGCTACACATGGCTGGTGTTACACAGTGGTATATCCTCTTCAAACTTTATGAAACTGTGTTGAAACAGTATGTTTGACTTGACGTTATGTAAATAAAGAAATTGATAATATATTTAAT
>JAANSM010003081.1:0-13595 GCA_036850725.1 Orchesella villosa | reverse complement strand
GTAAACAAACAGTCTAAATTATATTCATCATGTATGTGGTGACTGGTGAGCTATCAACGCTTTCAATTGCAGTGTCAGCTTTTTCAATGATGAACGCTAAAAGAAAAGAAGTGTGTTTGGAAGAAGAGTCAGAGAGAAAGTATTATATGGTCTTATGTAATCAAACACCATGCATTATATCTACATATGAAGTATATTATATATACAAGGTGTGTCACTGATAGCTTTTTCTACTTTCATCTGCGATTTTATTCTATCAACTGGAAAAAATGAACAAACAACTCCATCTCCGTTGCTTTTTCACTCCTCTCAAACTTATTCTTTCGCTATGTCGCCGTTACTGGAATTATCAGGAGTTGCGAAGAATGGAGTATCAACATGATTGTACTTTTTATGTGTAGGTAGTCTTTCAAGTAGAACCAGTTGGCAAAAGGCAAAAATGTATTATTGCATAAAATGAATGGAATGTATGGACTTCATCTATGAAACTAGCCACTTTAAAACTAGTTGGAAAAAATTGAAAACAAATATATATATAGTTTTTTAAACAAAACTTGAGTAATGGATGTCTATCTACACCTTAGCTAAGAAGCAACGTGATGAGATGTGACGAGGGAAATGGAAATGGTGTAATATTTCATTGGAACCTGGCGTTAACTTTGAGGTTAGGTGGCGATGGGGTATAAAAATGTGCATATATAATTTGAAAGTTTGATAGTTAAATATGCAGGATACAGTTTGCAGTATTTGTATTTTCCGTGACCTATTTAGGGTGACGAATTTCACTACTGCGTTTGCCACCCGCATGCCGCAGCTTCATCGTGTTAATTACAGAACTCACGTTGGCAAATGCTTCTGATTGTGTTGGAAGAAACTAAATATTAAACATATGCACCTCAGTCAACACTTTTAACTGCTCAGCTCATGCACATAATATTTTGAATTTATATATAGGCTATATAGAATAGACGACGCCAAGACAAAGATAAAGTTTGACAATTTTATGGTAGGGACTAAGAACCAATTGCTGTAAAATGCGACTGATACCAGATAAGAATAAATAAAGATTCTAATTCTATTCTATTCTACAATCGTTTAATTCTGAGGGACCTTTCAATGTGTGACTTAACTTTTTATCATGAAGTTATGCAATGCAATATACGATATACCATTCGTTCGAAAGCTTAGCCCTAAAAGACCATATACAACATTATCCTAAGTTTTACTTTTTTGTTCGCTAAAACTAATACCTGCTATAAACACATGAACCCGATTACAGATTATGGTGACCGTTTTATATCACAGCTTATACTCTTTACTAAATTGTAAGGTTCGTATACTTATTCCTGTTTAGTAGGTTTATTTTAAAAATCAGAAATCTACCAGGCGTACGTGTACATACTAATCTTAATTTGAGAGAATATCTTCACTTTTCACAGCTATGTTACTGCTGGAAAATGTGTATGGTTTCACTCCAAGCTGAAGTTGATGTCAATACAAGCTGATGCTAAAACAAGTAAAAAAAGTAAGAAGCTAGCTTTCAACTTTCAACTTGACTTTTGGACGCTTTTGTCGACACAAGAAATCTGAGACACGTATCAGGTTTCTCTTGTTTGACGTTCACATTATCATTATCTGTATCGTGAAAAAAACGATACGCATATAAACCATTCCCGTTCCGTATTACAAGCAAGATGTCTGAAAAGTTGTGGTCTCTCTCACTCTCACATATCATCCAGTTAAAAATTGACACGTTACGACGAATGCAACTTAAGCCACTCAAGCTGAAAATGTCAGGCAGGTTGTCGTCTATGCAAATGTACAGACTGTGTACCACGAGTTAATTACACCAGATGTCTTTTCTGTGTTTTCTTTACGTTTGCATTATTTGCTGAAAGTTTTCTGGAACTCTTTAAGAATGTCAGTCTGTTTATATGCTTAGGATAGAATCCTAACACTATCATCAATTTATTTCATTTCTGTAAGTACGGCAGAGGCGACTGGTATACTCATACAGGAATATATAGCCCGTTTGTTTTTAATATGAAAAGTTATTTTGTAAAATGTTGCATACAAACAAAATATTATGTAATATTCAAAGATTTGCAGTCATAATATAGTTATAGGTACTTGATGTCTTTTATTTGCTGTAATATGTATAATATAACTGAAGTTGATTAAAACTTACAGACCAGGGATGCGATAGATCAACCATCAACCATTTTTCTCTGGTAGTTTATTTTCTGCCTGTCACATTTATTTTCACTGTTTGTCTCTAGAAAATGTTGAAGCTGAATGATCTTATACAGTCGAACACCTCGTTGTAGAAACTCCCTTTAAAAGTAAGAATGAAGAGGAGTTACCTTCTTTAGGTTTCTTTTATCATATCGCACGTATATTGTTGCTGCGATGTCCCGGAAGATCACACGTAGGATGTAAAGGGGTTTCATGGAGGTGGGAGGATGTGATGGAATGAGTATAAGAAATACCAGCAAAGGCGGCAGAATAATGATGCGAGTCCATGTCATCCATGAAATTTTCAAGTAGATAAAATGGATCGATTTGACTTACATATCTATATGGCATCACATCTTATCACATTGACTGAGTCTTCGGCCCAGGTCGTAAGTACAATATTACCTGCATATAAGAAGAAACAAGATAAAGATAAAAAGGAAACGGAAATAGCGTGAACGTGGGATTACAAAACCACAACTCAGGAAAGAGACGGGAGTGTAATAAGTCCCTTCAAGGCTTGTGTTTCGCCTATCCAGAGTGTCGCGAGAATTTGAGCGCAAAGGTGCCAAAGATGCGTTCTATATCCGACATTTGTATTCGTACGTACTGAATACATTAATTAAATGCCAGGAGATGGTAATCGTAAATCCATGGTCGTCTATATATGTATGCGTATAGTATGTAGATTCAATATAATTGGTTTTAATGCAATAATCATCAATTCCACATTATGGAGGTGTTTTCTTTTGTTTGTTCCAGCGTTTTATGCTACATGTACATAGGCTAACCTACCGTTGTCGGTACAGAAGTCCTTTTTATAACAGAGGACTTAAGCCATGGGATATCAAATTTTATATTTCGTGCATATACTCGTAGTTTGTCTTAAAGCTCTTTGCATAGGAATGCTTTCTTTTCAACTTCTTTGCACATTATTACCCTTTCTATTACGAACGAATATCAAAAAGGTACAGTATATCTTCAGTCTTCAATTTCATGAAAAATTGAGTGAAGTAGAAAGAGAATCACAACTTAATGACAAAAGCAGACATGAATATGGCACCAGCGTCCAACGTTGGAGGATCGAGTCAAAGAAGACAAAGGTACCCAATTCCCTGAAAAGGTAGTTTCCTAGTGGGTCGATTTCGAATAAAGCCAGCATGTGAATTTGTACAGTACACAGACAAATGTTTTTATAAATCTGTATTATCCGAAGATATTTACATGTGGTATTAAATGGCTTGATTTGCAGTTGACATGTAAAGCCTGGTGAGTGAATATGAAAAGATGCTCTGCCTGTTATGATATTCAAGTATTCAATGTAAAATGAAGAATGTGAATACTTGCAACAAGCTTTAGCATGAAAATTTGCTATGATTTCAGTCATATATATTCACTAGATACGTTCCTACATGAAGGTTGAATTGTATCACACCTGTATTTTTTTTAGAGAAAGTTGTAGTTTTCATCTTTTAAGGCAATAGCCACCTCCCTTGTAGTTTGTTGCTTTATGATGTGCTCATTACTCAGTTTTCGCTTGAACAGAAAAACATGCTTGTCCTGCACAATAACAGTCTTTGTACTGAAATTGAAAATAGTAAAAGACTGTAACTCCTCATATCCCTAATCAGGGGCCCACCTAGGAGTCCTAATTAGAGGTTTCGGACCTCTTATGAGGGAACTGAAGGGTCCTCCAGGCTCTAAATCTCCATCTGTATGTATTGTCCTTATAGATCCTTGATAAAATGAAATATTTGCCTTGAATGAATTGAAGTTCGGCAGTTCGATAAGTATTGATAAAGGTGCATTCGAAAGTAGCTTTTAAATAGTAAAATTGTATTTACGGTAATGTACACACGTCTATAATTTTTAAAACTAAACAAACAAAGGAAAAGTATTTGATATCTTTAATTCTTTACCACTTACTAGCTGCTTATTTTATGTCAACAAAAACCAACTAACAACTTCTCAAAATTGAAACTATTTTGTGCTTGAAACTATTTCAAAGCAATTCAGATTCAGATATTTCAGAAAGGATGCAATTTTATTGATTAAAATTAACTTATTCTACTACATCATTTGTCTATATTAGCCCATCATAATGAAGAAACGATAGCACCTGTATAATATGAGTTGTCGTTAGCTATCTATACTAATCCCTTCAGAACTAATGAATTCATCATTCATCTTTTAATCATCACTTATCACATCACCTTTAATGGATCTTTAGACCATGCTACCGAAATGTAGAGTCAGTAAGTATTTAACCAAGACCTAACGGGATTGGAAATGGTACCATCTATCATCACCAAATATTGATTTACCATGATAAAAACAGAATGCTGTGTTTGATGTAAGAGTTATAGCACTGCGTATTCAAACAAGAAGTGTGTTGAACTCTGTAGGGAGGGACGCTAACTATATAGCAATCGAAGGGGGAATGGAAGTATACAAATAAAAATCTACATTTCTGGGTTTTTGTTTTTCTGCTGCATACATTTCTTCCTTACCTCAATCGTTATTATAAGCTATAAAACTATAAATCCAACAATTACAATAAATCTTTGTCACCATTGCGCATATTGTAAGCATTTTCATCATTATTGTACATGTTTTTCTTGGATCCTACAGATTCTATCGACAAGAGAGGACTTCTCTAGTCTCTTTTAATGACCCTGATGATAGTAATCCCACTCCTTTTTCTTTTTTCATTGTCCTTACCAACCATAAGATCGACGTAAAGTAAAAAGCTCTTATTTAAAATTCTACTAGAAAACTAAGAACAAAAAATACTTCAAACTCCTCAAATTTAACAATGTGCCCTCATGATGTCTAAGCGAAGCAAGTTGAATTGCTACAGCTTGGTCTGGACGTTAAAAGGAGAAGCCATTATAAACCAAAGAAGTCTCCAGTGTATACATGCACGACACAACTACTACCATGGTTCTTGAAAACCTCTCATCTCATTCGGGTGTGTTTGATATAGTGAAAAGAAAATGTCCTCGTTCACAGAATTTTCATCGTATAAATACTGCTCTGCTTTTGCTTTTACTTTTACTCATTCCGAGTCACTAGCTCATTCGTTCACTCCTCAGTCCACAGTAGTACCATCATCATCAACAGCATCCAGGACAAAAGTCTCTTTAGGGAAGTAAGGAGTACCCGAAACATTTTGAAGCATTTTATGTTATGCATCCATTCGCAAATGCTAGTTGATGAATACATCTGGGTCTTTCTCTGCATTCTGGTGTGAGTTTTTCACGCTTGGGACTCTTGCTTTGGTTTGCATTAAAAGTGTGCGAGGCAAAATACATGACTACATCGTCTACATCCAAGGCATAAACTTTTATAATAATATCATCATTTTATTTATATTATTATTACTTCCAACTACGCTTCGCTACGGCACCGGATACACGGTTATTCTCTTATAAATATATATAGGTTAAACATTTTGGGTGGGTGGAGGAGGATGAGCAAGTATGCACAAGGATACGAAAAGTCGCTGGTCCTTGTCTCTGGTACTTGACTGGAGCGTTCTGAGCGAAATCTGGATTGCATGACTACATACCATTGTTTCTTTTTCATAATATGGCGAGTCCCAAAAGCGTGTTCCGCTCCTTCAGATGTGGGATAGAAATGAATGAATGAACGCGGATAGAGTGGTAGTTGTGAACGAAAGCTGGGAGTACAAAATTTGACTGCTTCTGGCTAGTACATGTGTAATCCTTCCCCGTACTTCACATCTATCTCACAACTATGAGTTTGTGTCGGCATTGTTTTGTTAGTGCTGTTCCCTGTAAGTGAGGAACAGAATTGTATTGTTTTTATATGTAAAAAATACGGTTATTATCATCGTCTTCCGGTTCGTATACTATAGCGAGAGCCATGCGTTAGTGTTAGTAGTTGCACTTATTATGGTATGACTTAACTGTATCACTAACTACGACCTAGTATTTCTTCTGGTTTGTTGCTAGTAAAATGGCATGTAGCTGCAGCCACGCTTCTGTGCTTGTTATGATTATGGCATGCTGGTGCGTGGGCGGTTCTCCTTTTTCTTGTATTGCATTTGAATTGCATATTGCATAACTGTCTGAAATTAAGAGATTTGCTGCATGGCTTTGTGCTCATTGGATACTTTATGACAGTTGACAATGTGCACATGAAGGAAAGTTTGACAGAATAGAACCTGTGATTATATTTATGTGGTAGTACGACTAGTATGTCAAATTTGTGTACACACAGTCTGTATTTTTTATTAGACGCATTTAGTGTACATGCATAGTTATGGGGCAAAAAGGGTATTGCATTTCAAGCATTTCATGTTTTGTTTCGTCAGTCAGTAGTTGAACTAGTAAAATTATTAATTTAAAATTTGCATCTATATATTTTGACTGCAATGACAATGAATGTTTTCGAATTCGATATTTTATGTAAAAGTAACTTTTCATGACCACTATAAGACTATTATATATTACAATTGGCTTTTGCGACTATAATTTTTGCTGTAGTTATTTTAAGTAGTATATTATGTAGTGCAGATTAATTCAATGTAGTTAAAGACTCAGATGAAAGTTCTGTGTTAACGCGAATTTTTCCATTTGTTGATTTATCATTACAGAACAGTCGTCCCTCTACGACAACAACCACTACCACGAGGAATGTTTGCGATGCAACTCTTGTGGAATCAACCTGTCAGGAACCAATCAAGTAAGTATCATCAGAAGCATTGGCGTTGTTTTCCTTTTATGTTTAGAATGTACGGAAGTACAGTAGACAGTAATTGAATGTGGTCTAAGTCTAACACATTTCTAGAACACAATTCTAGTCTTATATTAGTGAGCGTGTACGTTAATTCGATGCTACTTGTTATTTGTATTGGCATTGAGGAGATGCACTATGTAGACCGACACAATGTAATTGGCGGACAGTGAGCAACTTGCATGAATTGAATTTCATGATTTCGTAGTGTGCAATTTAATGATAGTCACGTGAGTCGTTTCTTTTAATAAAGCCTTAGCTGCAGTGCTAATTACTGACTCATCAGAACCAGTGTCGGAATTTTAAGTGAAAATGAATATATTATTCAACTTTCTCTCTATAGCTATAGCCATAGCCCCTTCTAATCACTGAAAGTATGTTTTGTTTATTGTTTCTTTTATAGAATAGTTTTGATCGTAGATATATATGTGTTGAGTTGATATACCGTGCATATTACATGTTAATAAGTTTCATTGTTCAAAGTTCTCATTGTCATTGTACATATTTAAATGATTAGCATGAAATATGGTCTGCATAGTATGGGCATAAATGTTTTTCCGTGTACAGTATAGGATTGCATAAAAAATATCTACGTAGACTTAATGGGGAAAAACGGTTGGAAGGACGAGGAAATAATGCTAATGTACAAAAGAGAAAGCTGACAATAGTATTTCAGGTGATGTGGTTATACTTTCTTTCTTTCTTGTTACCCTTTTTATATCACCTTTATCTCCTTGCATTTGTTCCACAAAGTTTCTGCTTCTTGATGTGTTGTTTCCTTTGAAGAGAGCTAGGAATGATAAACGATTTTCATTTACGTTCATGATATTGCATTACATTCTTTCTTGTTGAATAGATATTTTCTCTCCCTTCAACGCAATTGGGAGTGGACTCACAGCAAAGTTAACATTTTTAGCAAATAAAATTATAAAATTCGATAGCAATACACCTTATTGTGTATTGCATTGTAACAACGAAGATGAAGTCATGAGAATTTTGTTCTCTATTTTGCAATCCCTTGGTTTTTCCCATAGGTCTACACGATGGATACCATCTCTCGCTGACTTCTTCGCTACGTAGAATGCTTTCTGCTTTCACTTCAAGGAAATATTAAAATCTGCCGCAGTGGTGTGTAGTATTACGCATATAGGGGTACCTGCTCGATCACTATATATCTGCATACTTGTAATCTTTCTGCATGCAAAAAAGTTCTATATAGGGTGTAGAATGCCCCATCTCATGATCCTCCTGAATATTGCGTCATAGAGAATACATGGCATACATTTTTAGTTTCTCCACTACTATTTTTGCTCCAAGGAAGCGATAGAATTTTCAGTTACCTTTGGACCGAACACTGTAAAAGCTCTCCTTTGAGTCTTCGAGACTAATGCTGCACATCTCAGCTAAGTGAAGCGTAGCCTTTTGCAAACGGAAAAGGAAGCTTAACCCCATAGCTTCACTTATTTTTCGACAATGCGAGATGACAGTGTTACAGGAGTGCAACGTTCGCATTTATCCATTCTCCGATGCTACAAATAAAAGGTCTATGTAATGGAAACATATTCGACTTATTTTCAACGCTTTATGTTGTTAAAATTGAGAGTGTTCTAGCTTTTTGTCATACTAAATCATAAAAAGTTACATTTATGGAAACATAGGGTAAATTGTCAACTGGAGAAAGATAAAGTTGGATACTATTTTTGTTTATCTTCTCATAATGAAAGGGTAGTGAGTTAGTAATGATAAATGAGCCAATTTGTTTATAAATGAATGTATGCAAAGGACTTTAGTTGCATGTATGAAAAATAGAGAAAACGAGCACATAAAAAGAAAGTCATCTCCGCCTTTCTATCATTAGAAATGTTGCGTGTTAGATCTAAATGTAGCTAACGATAAGTAAGTATATACGTTTTTATGCTATTTCTGCAGGACTAAGAAGTTTGCTAATGCTAACTCAGTATTAATTTGCAAAGGGCTTTAACGAGCTCCTTTTGTGTAAGAACTTGTAATTTTTACCATTTTTGTACGATGTGCCTACAGTTGATTACTTGTTTTCTCATTTACTGTTTTATAGAAACGGGCTCGTCGTTTCAAAAATCAGATCTTGTGTGATCTTCATTTTGCTGACGTGGCTCTAATGGAGTGTTCTGATTTTATGAATCAACTTCGATCCTTTAAGCCTCAGAGCTTAGGATGTGCTGTTGCAAGACGGAAATCTTCTACTACGCTTATCTTCCCATTACCACCACAAGCTTGTTCAGGTTTGTTGAGTACAAAATCAACTTCATTTCAATATTTGTTAGCAATTAATCTACATACATTATTCATGTAAAGCATATCAGAGTATTGCCAAAGAAATTGCTGAGGTTGGAGATTACACTTGTTCACGTAAATGCAATCAATTATGATCTCTTTGTAGATGAATTCTGCGAGGAGTATCCACATCAATTAATTCCAACGCCTGGTTATTGGATTGAATGCTCTCGACAGAAAATAACAAATCAGAATCAAAACATTTGGGACGAGTCTGGTGAGTCAGGTAAATATATTACTTTAAATATATCTAAAACAATGTGTACCGCAATAGCACAAGTAAAACTCACGTCGTCCTTTGCATTATTTTCTGCCTAGTATTTCATAATTAGGACGTGCCTCGTGAATTTTATGATTTAGTGTAGTTATCCATGTAGAACAGGTAATTTTACAAACAATTACGTTTGTATAGTTGTGCTCAACTTCGAACTACCAAATATTAAAGATATTAAATCAAAGACGAAGAAATTGGCTTATAAACACAAACATTTCATGTGCGTGCAAAACATTATTTTATTCGTCGTACATTTTATTATATTCTATGACTTACTTATTGTGAAGTTGTCCATCCAGTTTCTTTTTATCATGGTGTATAAGTAGCTTCTTGAAACTTAATATCCTGTTGTCAGTTCTTTTCAGTGAAACATATCGTCATGTGTAGACAAAAGTAGTCAAGAATGAGTAGGACAAACAAAGGAAAACATATTGTGAAACCATATTTGCCTGAATAATATGAATTACAATGTGATGCACACTATGAGTCTTTTTCTCCTGACTTTCATTTAGATTTTCAAGAGAAAGAGGAAGATTCCAAAGATGAAGAAGACGACGTGGAAGATGATATTGATGAAGAAGATGAGAATGAAGATGGAGAAGAATCTGAATCTGGAGGGAGTAAAAGAAGAAGACGAAGGAATAATGCTAACACTCAGGTAAATAATTGACAAGCGCACTATATCTGTGTTTATTTTGACGAGACTTAAAACGTGTCGAGGAAGCCGTAGAAGCTGATGGCGAATGTACTTGAAGGGACGATATAATAGAGAAAAGCGAGTAAAGGAAAGAAAACAAAAATGCTTCGACGTTCTCCCTTTTTCTGTACGACATTACGTGTACCCCTGTGTCTCCCTATGGTGTAAGTATAAAACATGATAGAACCAACATCCCATTTCCTTTCCTACTACTTTGTTTTCTTTTTTCCTTGCTTAATCTCAGTGGAAGACGAGCGTGCAAAAATCTAGCCCATTCTATACACATCCCATAACTTCTGTGCATACATATACAATATAACTTTTGTATACGCTGACTCGCTGACTATGACTCTTTATAAATGAAAAATGCATGAATATGGAAGCTGGCAAAACAACCAAGCAAGTGGAATAGGAATGGATAAAGAAACTTAAGCTGATTTTGTTTGACGAGTAATGTTTCTTGGGATATATACTTTCCTATCATCTGCAATTTGGCTTATGAGAAAATATTTTATGGATTTTATATTACAGTCACTTTCGTTTGAAATCATGTAAATTTCATACGAAGCACGTACTCTCACAATATACATGATGCATTTTAAAGAAAATTTGTTACATGTTGCGAAGGATAAAGATGAGAATAAGTCAAAGATGGGCTCCAGCAACATAGAGGGGAAATTACATTTTACAGCCACGGGACTTCAACTAAATATTTTCTGTTCCTCTGTGAAAACAATACTTTCAATTTCAGATGATCATATTTAAACCGTTGTAGATTTTTTCAAGTACAGGAGTCAGCGTGAATCCACACATATTCCCACCCAACTTATGCGGAACGATATTTACTAGTATGAATATGAAACCATATTTTTATTTTCGAACTTCATCTCTAGTTTCATTAAATCATTCTACCTCTCTGGATCGTATTCCATTAATGAAATTATTAATAATTATGTGAAGGTTTTAATGGTGGGAGATTACTTAGAACTACGCTCATTTATCGGACCCCAAATGGTAGTTTCGAAGAAAAAATCCTTTATAGATTGGTGCAAGTAAGTTTTTGGAGGTAAAAGGTATTTCTCCAAGTATTTTAGGACAAGTATTGCTTACCATTTTGTTGATGTTTGCTTGCATACCTTTAACCTTATGTCCTAAAGGTCAATATAACAGTAGACCAGCGATCCTCTTAACAATGATTATAGTCTTTCCAACTGGGGGATTCGATAATTGCATTTTACCTTAGAGTTCCTAGAAGAGTCTGCTGGGAAAAAGAAATTAATTTTTATTGAAGCCTTGTAAAAAAGGTTCGTTGGACTGAACAGAAAGCAATGAATGAATTGGAATCTAAGCATGTGTAAGCCTTTAATTCTAACGAATGAGTAAGTTCACAGGAGGATAGGATTGTGAAGTTGTGGAATGTATGGAAGACTATATTACATTAGTACGAATGAATGGCTGCATCGCAGTTCGATAAGTTTAAGATATTATATATTATGCTTTCAATACGAATCTAGATGCGAGCAATACTAATTTAAAGCAATTTAATTCACAAGAGCAGTCTAATCATCTTAGCTACTATAAAAATCGTTGAATTTAAGCAAAAAATGTCTCTCCCACCCCACCCAACCAATTACTAATTTAATGAAGGTTTCAAATCCCACAACGTTTAGCCAATGGTTGGTACGATCTTCCTACGTCTTTGTAACCTTTGCTATGACTTTAACATACACTTTTTTTATCGTATTCGTTCTTTTTTTTCCGAAATTTTTCCGAAATGCGACGCCTGAAGACTTCTTTTACGTTTGTTGAATCGATTAGAATCTTTCTGACTATCAATTTGCAATACAAACTTGTCAATCATGAAGAATATCGTACCTGAATGAAGCATAGAAAACAAGTCGAATCTTTTCAACATAATATTAACCTATACTTAGAGATTTTTTGCAATAATGCAACAACTACTTATGTAATGTAGCAGAATGGTAGATACAAAAAATTGATCCTTTTTTGTTAATAAATAATCTTACATCACACGAACATCCTTT
The DNA here is from genome assembly GCA_036850725.1 of Orchesella villosa. Classification (NCBI taxonomy): domain Eukaryota; kingdom Metazoa; phylum Arthropoda; class Collembola; order Entomobryomorpha; family Orchesellidae; genus Orchesella; species Orchesella villosa. The sequence goes on along the minus strand of JAANSM010003081.1, from coordinate 1,270 downwards.
ACATCTTGAATAAGTATTGAAAATAATATTGTGTATTGTTAACATTTTGAATTAAATGATTTGTGATGTAGTAATTAGAATCTTTAATTCAACTTGTGCATTGCATTACCAAAAAACCAGAGTTTTTACGCGCCAATTCTACTAAGTTATTCACAATTGAACTGTTTTCTTGCAGGCTTCAGAAGAAGAGGAAGATCGAATGTCTAGAATTTGTGAACCTACCAAGACGTCCATTGAGGAGCAATGGGAGAAGAATGGTGGCTTTGAGCTGACGTCAGTAGAGCAGGAGACGTATGAAAAGTACTTTTTTGGTACTGAGCATTGGAATTATTTTACGAATGATGAGGATCTGGGACCTGTCATCCTGTCTTTGAAGCAGGAAACATTAAACGGCAGGGATCAATTCAGGTACATACACTACACTATCGAATCCTTCTTTTAGTTGCTATTTTTCATATTGGCTTGCGATTTCAAATATGGCACGGAGAATAAATCCTCAACGATACGCGTTCTCTGCAGAAACTTTATCATGTAAGTCTGGTATGTATTGATCCAATTATTTGCCTTTATTGTTGAAACTCTGACTTTCAATGAACGTTTACCAGCATTTGAGTTCAAAGTGTGTTAGCTTACGATTAGTGACATCTTATGCAGTTTCTTGCTGGTGATGAGTATTTGCATGTGTTCAATATGTTCAAAAAAGGAGTTGTGATGTGCGAAAACGGATTACTGTCAATTTGAGATTATGATTGATAACATACCGAATCCGAATCTTTTTACTCAATCGCCTCTGTCAACGATGCATGAACTAATAGGATTTGAGTAAAAAACAAATTTTTAGATAACTGGTGACTTCGTTTTGTGAATTACCTATTGTGTGTCTTATGTTGCGGTAACGCGAATCCCGCTGGATGTATTATGAAGGATTATAATGAAAATTGAATTTTGAATACTTCTCTATAGTTCATTTGCAGTCTCAACAAAATAATTATTACGGAAAGATTGATATCACGCCTAAGGTCTTCAATATTGATGGCATTTGTGCATGCTTTGAGCCTGAAAATTAGAAAATTGGAATCCAATAATTTGAATTGTCTTATTTGTAAGAATGAATTCAGTGCTGAAAGTAGTACCTAAAACATAAACTTATAACAAAGGTTGCAATCCTTCTACAAAAGCTTAGTCGGTATGTCACAGCCAAAAAAATTGGAACTGAAAACTTATCATTAGCTAATACTTCGCACTTTCAGTTTTGATGCAAAGGATTAAT
>JAANSM010003080.1:0-13595 GCA_036850725.1 Orchesella villosa | reverse complement strand
CCTCTTTTCGCCAACGACTTTTTGGCAATTGGGGGAAGAAGTAAAGAAGTTGCTCATTCAGTTTCGTCCACCAAAAACATGTTCTCAGCTTGTTGTTTACACTGAGCAACTGAGCAATAGTGTAACCTAAGATTTTTGTCCGTGATGAAAATTCTAATTTCAAATTTCATCAAACACGAAAGTCCAACGACCACAGGTTTAGAGTATTGTGATGAAGACCAGAGAGTGGAGACACAATAAATATCTGTATAGTCAAACAAAACGCATGTCATGCCAATTGAAGCAGTAAAATACATGTTTTCACAACAATATTCTGTTCAAACACAATGCAATGGCAATACAATCACAATCAGGATGGGAAGAAAAGAGGAAGGAAGGAAGATTCGCGATTGAAAATGCCGGACAGCTTTGTTAGTAATTGTTGAAAGGAGTATGTACATATGCTCAATTTATGAAAACATACAGATAGAGAGAGAGAAGAAGAAGAATTTTTATGGCAAAAAGCTAACAATAGATCGTGATGATGATGAGAATGAAAATGTGGTTAACTATTATGTTCTCACATGTACAGCATGAAAAAATGAAAACGAATTATATTATACCTACGCATGCGTTTATAAATTAATGTGTATTATACAAGACACGAGGAAATCCTTCCTTTTTAGAAAAATCTGAATGAAAATTCATGCCGACGATTGAGGATGGTTGACAGTTAGCTACACACACGTAGAAGTTAGTAAGGAGTAGCTGTAAGAAATGATAGTACATGCGTAGCATGCATTATATTATTCATTTTCGCTTTTCCTTTCTGATATTTCCTGTAATGACCTTTGTATACAAATTACTCATAGATCACAGCAACGTCCAAGATGAGCTTATAAATTACACTTTTGAAATACACTCTAACGATAAAACAACTTCGTTGCATATCTGATGGCTAAAATGCCTTGCCAGCTTTAAAGATGATAAACAGCTGTAAAAGGCCAAAGGCCTGAGCATGAGCCAGTTAACCAGACAAGGAGGCAGGTATATATATGTATTTGTCGCAGTTTCAGATTATGAAACAAATATTTGCCAGGTATGTTTGTATATCCCTACGCGTTGGAAGAAAATTTGTTACATAATATCGGTCTTTTCTGTTACTTCACTTGAACATATCCATATTCATTCTAGCCTAGGTTTGGCCACTATAGTCACTTGACCAACAAAATTATCATGATTTAATGCAGTCTCATAACTCTCAAGTGTAATAACTGGTAATAACTCTCGTCTCAAATTGATATACTTACATAGACTCAAGTACATTATGAATATGTGCATATAATATTGTATTGTGGGTGATGATGTAAAAATTCTAAAGGAAATTTCCCTTTTTAATTCATTTCTTATAATATAACGTGAGACGATATGGGTAGCTGTAACTTTATAATGGGCTTTTATGTGTCTCTCTATACAGTAAAAGAGAACAGTAAATTTCTTGCGGTTAGCCGTAACCAATATTATACTGTTCTACGTATATTTGTATGACGTAGCCAATTTAGCCTTTGCACTTTAATTCGAAGTGAAATGTACTTAAGTACTGATTATATGAGCATAAGCCTTACTGCGTATAGCACATTGTAAAAAGTAATAATACATTATCCCTACACAGGTATTATTCAAATCCACCACATAATACAGTACAGTCACAGACTTACGTGTTACGTTAGTGTGCACTTATGTGCAAGCAAGCAAGGTAAGTAAGTTAAGGCCTTGTTCGATATTGATTTATTTGTGTCAGCAGAGTCTCCCTAGTCTTAATACGTGTAAGATGATTTGAAAACAAGAATGGGACTAGTAATTTATGGCTGTTTAACAAACCAGGTTATCGTGAATACTTATGTTATATTGCATGCAGACCTTATAGGTACTACGCTACATTATATCACAATATACTTATACAACAACACAGCATTTGGTCTTCATCCTATATTGCTTATCATTTTAATATTGGTAAAACATCTTTTCAGGTTAATTTCAACAATTCACGATTAAAGTAAACAAGAAATTGCAGGCTGTAGCTAAAGTACAATGCAATACTATACACTACTTCTTTGCAGTGCAGAGATTATGTAACAACAATGAAGATTGACTGCTCATTCATACTAAAATGATGTAACCCAACTTCAACTACACAGTCAACAGTTCAAGCGCACATGATATTCTCTCCCAAAAAAAATATCGTCGAGACAGATGAAAACGGAAGAGGAAAACTCGTACGAGTATCTCCACCCACAACAACTCTAAAATGAATTGCGTTGCGTTGAAAATGGATTCATTTAAGATGAAACATGACATTTTTTGCTAACGATCAACCATCAACTTCTCGGTAATAAATAGCTTGTAGTCGTGAGAGTCAAGTATGTTCCTATTCCTTTTGTACGTAAACACAGTGCACTCAATCATTATCAGAAAAGTAACACCTTTAAAAACCCCAAGCATTTTTCTTCCAAAATCTATCAATTCCCTTAATAATACTGAAACTATAAATGGATGGTAAAGTTCTCAATTTCAAAATTGACTTGTATATTTTTTCCTGATAAATTGATGTGTACTCCTATCACATCATTTAAAACTGTGTGAAAAGGTTAGTAAGGTTCATAGACAATGGCCACGTTTCAACAATTTTGGATTGTCAAATTATTGTGCTAAAAATTAGCTACAAAATTTTCGACTACTTCTAGGAAGTGTGAAATGGTAAAGAACTGTTGAGTATATTTAGCAATCCTATATCCCACTGCAACGAATTGTACCTAAATATTTTGACGGCTCTTCTCTGTCCTCATGTTCTATTTTCTCTACATCCAAAAAGCCAAGTCAAGGGAGACCCTTTAAAGTAGAATGAGAGAAGTTTAGAATTGCATGAGAATGCTAAATGATCATTTCAAGGAGGCTCTGCATGTTTTCAGTAAATTATATATATTTACTGGTACAACTTATTTAAGTCCATGCCATTCTGTTATGATGTGTGAGACCTTACAATATGCGTGACATGACATGTCACTCATGCACGCAATATAATGCAATGTAACAAAAGCGAAAAAAATAATAACAAAAAGGACACACTTTTTTTCATACGGAGAGGAAAACATGACATGTTATGAAATGGTACATTTCTCATTTCACAATAATGAAATGAGACCTGACCACGTCAACAAGAGAAGAAAAGCTATGGTGTGTACGACGATTAATTAGAAATTAATTGCATCTCAAGACCCTCAAGGAGCTTTTGGTGTGGCGTGGCCCCTCTCTGCATGGAGTATTACAACGACAACGAAGCCAAGTGGAAACCAATCAAAGATACATTAGTTCTGCTACAGTAAAAATGGCGTTGGTAATGCAAAAATATAATCCAAAGGGGATGTGATGATGACTAGTTGGTTTGCAACTTGTGTGATGTCAGGTTGCTGCTGCTGTTGAAGCCGCTGATGGCTGATGAGAGCGAAAGTTATCAATTTCCTTGGTTCTTTAGTGTAATCAAAAATGTTTGTGACATGAACATTATATCCCTTAAAGTAGGCTACTCAATGTTCAATGCTTACCCGACGCATATTATGTAGTTACAGGGAATGTTTTATATAACAGAAAAGAACACAAACGGCTTTAAATGAACTCTGAAGGTTTTTTAATAATAAGAGAGGAGAACTATAAAGGGAATGAATATAACAAAGGAACAAGAACAAGACGGACGGATATAAATTGCAATTTATGATGTAAGACAGAGCACTTAGTGTGTATTCACGTCGTCGTTTTTGATTTTGATGGATGCGGAAATCCATCCATTCTCATTCAGCATCTTGTTGCCTTTGCTTTTGGGATGAAAGCGTTATTTACGGATGAAACAGATTATATATTATGGGTTTCGACTCTTTTGTAAAGCGTGCATGATATGATGCAGATTAGGTATAGTAATTACTTAAAATGAATGATGTAATTTTCCACTCGTTCGCTCACTTGCAATTAACTATGACAAAACGCGTGGCGGTCGGTTACTTGAAAGATTGAACCTTTAAAGTGTAGAAGATTGCGATTTGAATGATATCACAAGCTTCATTTAATTGCAAGTATGTTCATTATTGTGTCACCGAGCTTGATATTTATAGCTGTTTTTTGTGTCTTAGTTGAAGTAGTTTTAATTTCAATTTTTGTAACATTTAATTACTCTGGCTGTTTAGCTGTGAGAAGTTGTAAGGTGACCATTAACCAATTTTAATTACTTTTGCTTTCGTGTTCCATATGTTAATGAGAGAACTGGGTCCTTCAACGACTACTACAATATGATGGTCACTTCCATCGCAGTTTGTAGAATTTATTACACACAACAGCTACAGAATTTGGGTTTGCATTTCAGAATTGTAACTAAATTATGCAATCAACAACTATTCTGGAAAATATTGGTACATGCCGAAACCTGTAACATTCCTCGTGAAATTCAAAGTGCAAACGCACGTACACATACGATTAGACAACTACGACTACGTAAGTGCCAGGTACATCAGAAAAAAACGAAAAATAAAGAACGCCAAAGACAGATATAGATTATGTCAACACAGGCCCAGACATGGATTGCTAGCTGACCATGAGTGTCTTGTTTTTTTTTGAAAGAACATTATATAACCCCTATCAAATTAGCGAAACTCATCTTCACTTTCATTTTATGAGATATTATTATGTAGGACAAGTTAACTTTAAATTACGGCACTTCATCTTCATCTCATTCAGTCACTTTACTTTAAAGTGAACCTTCTAATAAGAATCAATAACATCAAGTTCAATTTTCGTAATTTTATTAGATGCAGCATACCTACTCTAATGTCTACCTCATAAAGTTCACTCATAGATGCTATGATATTACACGAATTTTATGAGCCATTCATTAAGTAAATATGGTGTGTGTACGTGAATAAACTACATATTTTCCTTCAAGTTCAAGCGATCTAGATTTCTCATGCAATATGAAGATGACTTACAAGTCACAAGGTGAGAACTTGACTGAAGATGCTCTACATTAGTGACAATTACCTTTAATTGACTTTCAGGTACACATTATTATATAGAGGTGCGTAAGAGTCAATGAGCAGGTTGCTTTTAATAGAAACGGGTATATAAAAAATTGTACTTCAGCGTTAATATAATTTTTTATAGAAATTATTATTAAATATGTACTATGTAGATGTTATTAGATTTTCTTCGACAAAAGTTAGTGCCATAAATACTAGTAAGTATTTGTATTCACACAGGGTCGAACATTAGGTGTTCAATATTTGATTTTAAACTGAAGAGGGAGACATTACAATATGTTATTTATTACACTACAAAATCATATGCAATTTTGTACCATTGCTCTAAAATTTTCTATAATTCTGCGTAAACTCACAAGAGAACTGACAGCTTACTTACACAGCTTGTTATAAATCATCATCACTTGTAGATCAGACAGCAAACACTTTATCTCATGTGTAATATTTTTAACAATGTTTAGCCATAATTCTTATGTCAGCCTATCAACAATATTAATCATGACAGCCTCCTCCGCCTTACGATCTAAATTAAGGATATTATTGGTGACAACACTGTTTTCAAACTCCCATTAATTCTATACAAACTCAACAAATTTACATAAAATGACAGAAATGGACCAATTTAAAAATTATGAGAACATTATACACAAAATATTATACAAGTACGACGTATAGAAATTAGCCGCAAGCAATGTTTGTCACAGTTTCGGGGGAATTTTTAGCAAGGTGAAGTTTGAGGAATCTGATCTTATGTCAAAATCACCTTCTCTACATTCTACATTGACAAACAAAATGATTCGTATCGAATAAGTTTACAGCTTACGGTAAGGTTTCATCAAATAATTTGCAACCTTAACCAGTGAAACTTGACAGATGTCGTTCGTTACACAACAAAATGTGATAATCATGCGTAGTCCCATATGATCTAGGAAAGATAAGAACATATAAAGTTCTCAAAATGGTATCCATCAAATTTAGCCTTTGCCAACTAATTCCCCTTTTTAAGAATGTATGTAATTCGCAATTTAATCCGCTCAGCCCACTTCACCTGGTTATACATTTCCACCACAAATCTTCTTGTTCACAATTACATTTCGTCAATGTCAGCCTCTTTTTCTCATCAAATTATTCCATCTCTATCCCTATATCATAATATCATTCCCTTCAGTTTGGAGTACCCTTAAGGAAATTGCAAGTTCACGAAACCTGCCAGATACACCTCTATAAAATCATGTCAAGAGTAAAATTACCTTGCTTTGAAATATTTTTAAAGGAAAAAAAATAATCTGATATGTTGCATCATTTTGTTCGTATCAATTTCAGCTATTGAGATAATGTTCCCTATTATTCTATCATATCATATGGCGCTATACATGTACTTACTGTAATCAATAAAATGTTTTAAAAAGGAGGAACAGCAGCAGTAACAGTAGCTCAATTATGTGTCCATAATACGATGACACAACACTCGTGCTTCCCCAATGATACTTTCCTAAATAACCTCTAACGCAAGCATGACTATTTTAAAAAGAAGGAACAGCAGCAGTAACAGTAGCTCAATTATGTGTCCATAATACGATGACACAACACTCGTGCTTCCCCAATGATACTTTCCTAAATAACCTCTAACGCAAGCATGACTAAAGAATCTATCTCCAAAATGCATCGCTAAATCGTTGCAATTTAGAATGATTGGATTGCAAAAATTGCAGTAAATTTCTCAAATACTTTATTTTTGTTATGTGAATATGGTAGCTGTTCCGAAAACCAATAATTGATTTTTTACTCTGATATCGAAAATCACTTTAGATTTCATAAATTAGCGTACAAGGCACATGCGTAACCTTCACATTTTTTGCAAATTGCATGATTGTAACAATCTCTCGAACGAGAAATTGATTTTTTGTGTGCATAAAATGCAATACGCAGAGTGCAGTTTTGAGTTGCGTTTTCTATTAGTGAGATTGTTTAATAACTTAAAGATGATGATGATGATATTGTTGATAATAATATACTTCGTATATATGTGCTATGCGTAAAGGTAAACGGCAACATAAAAGTGGTTATAAAATTACAAAGCGCTCAAATCATCAGCAATGGATGGATAGATCTTTCTAGTCAATTTCAGAAAAAGGAATTCTTCTTCTTTATATATCCTTTTTATACACATCAATACATCACATCATTCACTAGAGTATATCCTATTAAATATATGTCTGGTTTGTTAGCATGCAAAAAATTAGAAACGTTAATGAAAAAATTGTACTTTGCAAATGAGGTTGTGAGTTAATAAGTCAGCCACACACACCGGCAATTCTAGACTGATGCATATAGGGATATCTACATTTAGATAGATGGCGATGACGATGATATGATACAAGGGTAAGCTTCTATAAGCAAGTGAATTCGTTAAACTTATATCCATATAATTTCCAAACTTTGCATAAAATGTTCATGAAACGTTGTTACTTTTATCATTACGACTGTTACTTTGTTATAGTACACGTTTTTAATGAAAAGTACTTTTACTTACGGAGTCCTACCGTCATGCAAAAAAATGACCGTAAACAATAAATGCTCACCTTTTACTTGTTGACCGCAATTTAAATGGCAGATGATGAAGTACTAGTTATATTATTACTTACGGAGTCCTACCGTCATGCAAAAAAATGACCGTAAACAATAAATGCTCACCTTTTACTTGTTGACCGCAATTTAAATGGCAGATGATGAAGTACTAGTTATTACAGAGTTACAGTATGCGCGCAACTTAGGTGGCTAAGGAGAGGAAGATGACGAGATGATGATGCGCGAGCTATTTCAGTTAACTTTAACATGCATTTAAGGACTCTCTTACGATTTACGATAGTTAGTGGAGCGAAAGAGGGAAAAAAAGTATGATGAAGAATGAAGAGCAGTATAGTAGAGAGTCTCAGGTACTTGAGTAGTTAATCTTGATGTTTCATCTGCCATTTTTGTACTAGGGCTCCGCTATGTCTTTGTCATCTTCAGGCAAATTAGATGCATAGAGAGGGTGACAGGAAAAAAAAGGGTGATGTAGTGTTAAGGATGATGATGACTGCATCGTGCTTACATGGTTCAAAAAGTACCAAGGTCAGAAATGGTTTTTTAAAAATGAGACCTAATATGTAATGTGGGTGACGAGGTATGATTATCATAGGCATGACATGAATCATTCATTCGTAAACTTAAAAAAATTGCACGAATATGCATACATTCGCACTAGGTAAATTGTTGACACCAACAAAGTTATTATTGGTATTGCATAAATAGGGTTGTGAAAATACAGGAATATGATGGGTATTTAAGTATCCCGCATGTACAACGTTTTATATATCGTTTTGACAGCCTAAAAATTCAAAAACGAAGTTCTAGGATTTAAACGATGCTAAACGTTTCACGTACATTTATTTAAATTCATATAGCGAAAGATTCTTCTGATCGCACATAGGATTCTGTAATAAAACAATGTCAATTGTAAAGACTGTCTCATGTGCTCAGTTCTATTATTTTACAGCATAGGTATTCAAAATAGTCGTAAACTTGGCCCTGCAACAGGAGCATGACAAATGAGAACACTGCCATAAATTGGATGGTCTCCGCCTTGCATGTGTCACTGCTATAACTTGATATGACTGACACTGACTGAGCAACGTTGGTCAACCCCCCATAAACACCTCAATAATTTGTTAGCATAGGGCCGTTCCAACTGTCTTATTTGATATGGTTGTGGACACAAGGAGTTCAGAAGCAACGCCAGTTTTAATTACGTTTTTTAGCACAAAGACATCAAAAGTCTGCCAGTTTTTATTTAAATGGTAATGTTGAACAAGGAAGAGTAATTGAATGCTGCGTCTAAAATGCAACTGCGCTGCAGCGAACATTGTGAAGTGAATGTAAAGCAGATAAGCAGAATGAAAGGGGCACGTGAGATGCACATGAGAGACGTACCCTGATCTGATTGATCAATGATCTGAAAGGATTCAAATGCTTGTGTACAAACCTACAAAAACACACACACGCATATAAGATGAAGTATCATCATAAAAACAACGTTCACATATATATTTCGTACATCAGGGACAGTGCATGACAAAGGCATTAGGCACAGAAAATTGATCTAGTAAAACGATTAGCCTTGTGAGAGGTGAGGTGTTCGTTGTATATTAAGTATATATATATGGTGAACTTGTGTCGTCTTCTTTTTTTGAAGATGACAAAGAAGTTGCTCCATTTCTTTACTATTTTTTTTACACTGCCAAATACAAAATACACATGAACGTGCAACTTAACAACCAGTTACACCTCATCCATTTGATTGATTACTTGGCACTGCACTGCATGATGAAGATCGAGTCTCATAAAAAAGTATGATAATAACTAGGTGAATTCATTCCATCAATCCCTTTGCAAACATCTACAACATCTTCTTCATTAACATTGCTATCATCAAATCATCTCGTATTTTTTCACTGGAAGACCTTAAACTGAAGATGACTAGAATGAAGAAGAAGAGCGTTGCATTGTAAGCAGGATTGAAGTAGAGGATAACAAGCTAGGAAGATAATTCCATGATGATTTGCATTCTAACCAGACAATTTGGTTTATTAAAACTACGAAAGCAAGTAACACAAGTAATTTTTCTTATATATGAAATAAAGAAGATTATTTGTCTACTTCTTAAAAAAAATATTATGATTATAGTTTTTGGTTTTAACATAATATTTTTATGCCATTCTATAAATTGGAGCAGCCTGTTATCGTCACCTTCAATGTTTTCTGGGTTACAATTAAGGAACTGCAAAAAATATATTATGATTATGATGGGGATTTTTGGACGTAGGCACAATCAGCCAAGTAGTGCTTTTGTTTGTAATAAAATCAAACCATAAAAATCGATGGACATAGAACGCATTAGTTTTTATGTTGATGCCTTCACCAACTAACATTTATGATTAGTAAATTCTCCTCTCTGTATTCTACGACTTTATACATTAGCATTTTACCATACCAATTACTTATTGGACAGACAAAGCGCAAGGACAACCGTATGCCTATATAAAATTCATGCATTATGCATCCTATAAAAACCTATGCTATTTATATGATTTTCCTCCTGATTTAGATCTATCATTTAATTGGGTCTGGAGGAAGTGAACTTGAATATGGATCATCTGCTTGGCATTGAACTGATAAGAAGATGACGATATATAATGATAAAGACGAGGCCCGCGCTTGTGAAGATGACACCTTTTAGGCTCCAATTAAGTAGATACCGTCAATGTCACTTCGCACCTTGCTGCAATAACTTTTTATTGATGGATGAAAGTGCGTATAATCACGAGTACATTTTTATTGCATATGTTACATCCGTATCTTGATTATGCATATTTGGTCAGAGTTATTAAGTGCTGCAGTTAAATTTAAAAAAATATTCTTAAAATTCAGCAACATTAAAATAGGAATATATTTTATCTCCTCATTTTTTTTATCGCCGGTTCACCTCGGACCCCAGATCGTGTGACAAAAGATACGAAGCTGAACAAAGGACAGCCTTTAACATATCACGTGATATGCCCATCTTCAATTCAAGTGACACATTTCTTCAAGCTATAAATACCAAGTTCACCAAGTGTCACATTCCAAAGCAATAAAAGTGCAGTTGTGCACTTGGCAAAAATGCAATTCAATATAAGTCAAGCGCAACACTATCATGACATAAGAGACATGAAAAAATGAGCAAAATGAAAGTAAAACTGACCAAACAAGAAACTTTGCATAAATGAGCCAAATTAATTTGCATACACACATTTTATCCTATTTTAGCTTAAAAAATAATTGACCAGTAATAAGACTCAAAGTTCACACAGTCAAGCCTTGGTAGCTACTTCTTAGTTTTGCATACAATGGACTTGTGCATCCCTACGTGACATGAAGTCCTCTATAACTTTTTAATGTTTTACTTAATAAAAACTATCAACACCATTTTTCCATTCAAAATTTCTAGTTGAGTGAAGTTAGTTGCAGAATTAAAATAAAGTTATAAACTCAATTTAATAAGTTCAATGTAACCAACTTTAAAAAATACAGAAAGGAAACGTGAGCCCTTCTCAGAAGGTTTTTGTATTTACCAAGCCCAATCAAATCGATGGGAATCTTCCTTTTTTGTGTCTTCAAAAGCTACTTATCCCTTTTTTAACGCCTAAGTGATTTACATATGGGTTAGCTCCTTGCTGCTAGCTGCTCTATCCTCTTTTTACAATTATTTAAATGGTAACCATTTCCAAAATGAAGAATGAATAATCGTTTTAATAATAATTCAAATTGGTTGGTCACACACTGACTCTGACTCATGCAAATCGTAATATAGGCACATTATTTTTTATCATTCATTGAGATCGCACTAAACAATACAAACGTCCGCCCACGTTCTTAAGTATGAAATCCATTTTTGCATCTTTCTGATAAGCGATCCCATTATTGCCTCAAGTGCGTCCCTTACATACGAAAATAACAACAATTATCATAATTATAATATGCAAACGGACGCAATAAATTATTTTTCATGCTGACTGACTGACTAACTCAATAAATAAGTCAAACTAAAAAGGGCCACTATATAATATCAAACATCAGATCAATATAGCCCTCCTCATCTACCCAAAAAAATCATAATTTAATAATTATTATGCTGACCATTCAAAATAATTATTATGATGGTATACAGTGGGCCCAAGCACATAAGTCCACATAAAAATATTTCCTTTTATCCAACAGAAATAAGGCCTAGGGCAAATATTTCATTAAATTTACAAATACTAATTATGAGGTACAACAGGTAGCTCCTGCAGTAACGTGGTCAAGTTTAGTGGCTGCAGCTATCTTTTAAATAGCACTGTTTGTGACAACCATCATGATCATCATTCGATAATCATTATATGATTACAAAAGCCAAAGAGCCGCACATAAACATCAGCTTCAATTTTATCTGTGTGCCCGTTTAACATGCGCAATTACACATTATGTGCTTTATCAGTTCCCTATTATGATTTTGATTTTGCATTCTCCTTTTTTCGCAATAATAAGACATGATGTCCCCTCCGACACTTTTGATGAATAAGTTACATCATCGACAACAAATCCAAAAAATCAGCCATAATCTCAGCTCATTCACTATAGAGTGGCCGTCGGGTATTAGCTCTTTTGCACCTCAAATCTCAACGGTGACAATTTGGTAGACAACCGTCAAAATAATTCGCCATTTGTTCTGCTCCTTTTTTCCGCCAACATAACAGAGTCATTATGGAAGCCACAGGCATGTAATTAATCACTGACGTGTCACAAGTAGCTGAAGTTTGGAACTCGGTTTGTTTGCTAAAGTGTGAATATGAGAGGAGATGCGCAGCTTAAAAATACATCGTTGTTCTATGAAGATACGCTCATCATCATCAGCATCAACATTGCTGAATAATTTTGTGTATGTGTGACAGTGACTACAGTAAAAACAAAAGGGTTTGTTGCTATTGCAAGCACACACAAGTTGAAACTCATAATTTATAATTCGCATAATTTGCAAAGATGATGTCTAGTTGAAAGGAGGAATGACACTTGACTGCAAGTCAGGCAGAATCATTGACTCACCACTGTACTTCACTTTTCTCTTCTCTTAAAAAAAGATGAGGAATGTTTGCATATTATATTATGCTTTTGGTCATTACTTAACAATCATAATTCAAAAATAACTTCTTCAGCCTTCTGACTACAAATAACAACACGACAACTCATAAAGTTATATCTTCTTTTCAATTCTTCTTCAATGTATCCCATCCATTTGTTGATTATTTGATAGTCAAACTTAAATTGAATATAAAAAACAAAAAAATAGCGAAGGTAAGCAAGCAAACAAAAATGTTTCTATGAAGTTAGAATGGAACCCAAATTAGCGGAATTTAACAAGTAATAGGATGGAACTATCTATCTTGGTTCGTGCTGTAGGGAACATGCTTTCATTTATGCATTTTTGTAGGTGTGACCTTTCAATTTTTATTAAAAATTCAAATGCACACCATCGCCAATCCCCCTTCAAAACAAGGTAAAGGTCTATAAGAACCTGTGAGATGTGATAGTACAATCAAATCAGCATATTCCTTTTCGTTACTAATCCAAAAAATGCTGTTTCTGTGTGCATCTTCTTCTTATCAAACCTGACTTCTCTTTGTCTGTAAAACTTTTATTTTTTACTTTGTCTGCCTCATTCTCATTTATGCAGCATGAAATATGCAGATTAACTGCAGTCCCCAACATAATTATGACCCTTGAAATGAATGTACCCCTCTGCATCTTATTATTAGCTGTCTTGTAAATTAAGGGTACTATTCATTCAAGATGGTCACTAGGAATGTAAAGTAAAGTGTTAATAAAATTATTCCTTTATCAACCATCTTCATCCCTTCGTGCATGCTTATGTCAAACGAAAGATCCATTCTCCCACTACATTAGAAAGATTACGCGACA
>JAANSM010003079.1:0-13597 GCA_036850725.1 Orchesella villosa | reverse complement strand
CTCTTTTCCGTTTTTCGGAAGCTCTTAAAGTAATTAGCAAATTATAAAATTGTCTCGCCTTGATAACTGGAAGTGTTTGAAGAGTATTATTAAATGATGGAACTCATCAGATAACAACTAGTTCAATAAATTAAAGACCTGATAGTGAAAACAGTTTCCGTCGAAATAAATGTTTATTACGGCCCGGTTTCATAATTAAGTGTAAAGCTAAAGCTATACTCAAGTTTTTACTTGTACAAAAAGGGCCTTGTGCTTGCTTTGGTGTTGTGTAAATTTGAATTTTACAATTTATAGCACCCAATATTTCGTACAAGTAAATGAGATTTGTTATTCTGTATAATATAGAAAAGCAGAATTTCTCTATAATGAAATGCCGAAAAACGAGACAATTTTCTCCAATGTACATGCTTGAGGCAGCCCATTATGATAATATCATTCTGAAATGTTAAAAATACAAGTAACAAACGTGACAAGGATGCTATATCATGATGCAGTAGTAATCAGAAGTTGGGAAAGAGTAGAGGCTAAGTTGTGGTGGAGATGGCATGATGTGAAAGTTGTGTGTGCGCACGAGGGAAAGAGAGAAAGCAAGAAGCAATTTCAAAGAATTCATCTTTCTTGCAACTTTCATGCCTACTTTTCTGGAGTCAGTTTCTGCCATTTACCAAACTACTGACTGGAGGCATATCTAAATAACATCACTATCACCTACGGAATTTCACTTTTATATTTAGTGAACGAAAAGCTACATACGAGGCTACAGCAAGAATGAAGGAGTACACAAGGCTTCCTTTAAAGAATGCAAGACACCGCGCGACTTTGTGCAGTCAGTCCATTTCTTGAAATATGGAACCATAAAACTTACATAAGAAAGGGAAATCAACAAACCAACCACAAAAATGCTGGCCTGTAGCATTGCTACATCGCACTTAACCATAAACTAAACTACTGTGAAGAATTTATACGATTTATAGTTGTATAGTCAGCGAGTGGTTTCAATGGGCATACCCAAGTCCCATTCCATTCCATCCCAATCTAATAAAACCGTCGTTTGTTCATTAGGTCAACGTGCCAAACCAGAAATTGTTCCTTCTTCATAGCTCATGTATTATATGGCAGTTTGAGAAGATTCTTGCCAGATGCCAAACCCCAAGAAAACTTATAGTTAAGCATGTGCTCTCCACTTGCGCATACATACTGAGCTATTTCGCAGAAGTCAACTATTTGATTTTGATTCCCTGCTCTTTGACTGATAAATTTGCATTTCATTGAGAAGAAGAAAGTTCATGATTTTTGCATTTCCTACTCATGCATAAAAAACAAACTTTTCTTGCTCGAATGGCAAATATTTTTATTTAACTGGAGGGATTCGTAGGAAGCATGGCTGAATAATTTCTTGGTACGACACACAGCCAAGCTAATATATATAGAACAAAAAGGGTCGTCAAACGATGATGATATATAAAATGGTAGTTAAAATTTTACTCCAAGATTTATTCGAATATTGAAGTTTTACATTCTCGAGTTATGACCGTGTACGTGTAGTTACCCAATTCAGTGGTAAATTTTGGCTGAAATGGTTCAATGCTTTTTTGGCAGAGCCAAAACTGTATTTTTAGGAGCAGCGGAAGCGGAGCTACAAGTACGCTAAATTACATACAATTCACATTTTGAATGCCCTTTTCATCCCATTTCATATCGTTATTGTTCATCATAACACTAAAGTACCGAGCTTCTCACAAACGCTGTCAGGGAATTTATTACCTTCCTGGAAAGGTTTATGAGACTTTCGATCCCTTTTCTGGAATTACTTTTTCTTTCCTTTGTGATTGCTAACACTGTTTGAGACACTCCATTGGTTTCACATAACATAATTTCCTTTGCACTCTCTAACGTTTCGATAAACACATATAATAATATGTAATATGGCTTTATCAACCCTTTTTCTCAACACATATTCTGCTGCACAACTTTGAAGTGAAGACTTTTGGTGCTAGATGCATATAACAGCCTCTGGGTTAGCGGATCAGCAAGCTAACAGGAAATTATTAATATGGGGTAGTAAGTTCAACATGCTTATACTGCATCAAATATGGTACCATTCACAGAATCATCGACAATCGGTCTTTTTATTAAAATCCACTAAAATGAGAAAGTACAAAAATACTCTTTAGAAAAAATAGCAAGTAAATAAAAAGTTAAACTCAAAGGAGAAAATAGTTTACACGAAGACCAATAAATACGACGCCAGATTGATTACGACATGTTTTTTTTTCTTCAGTTTTGTATACAAAGGAAACACCAAGACTGTTATAGCTGCTTCCTAATCCCAGTTTGGAAACAGCAACAGTCGGGTTCTTGGAAGCATTTCTTTTGCTTTTACAAGTTGAGGAATTCCATTTAACAAAAAAAAGTAGAATTAGAAGAATGTTTCGTTTCGGACTTTTAGGATGTCCTGACTGTTTCCGATGAATTTGTTCAATGACCTACATACACAAGAAGAAGTTTATTTCCAACTGCTTAACCAACCAAAGGGAAAGAAGCAATAATAGGAGCCAAAAGCAGATGATGAAAACAAAGCCAAACAAAGTTAAGAAATCAGACAGTGTAGGCTAACCCTAGCAAAAAAAAGAGAAATTTACGAAAGGAAAGTGTACGAATGTATGTATCATAGATGAAACCAACAGATGCTATCATCAATATCCTTGCTTGAATTTTCTTCCTGTACATCAACTTAAAAGTCTCTATGTACGTTTGCATCATGTTGATATTTAACAAGATGAGCAAGAAAAAATAGCAGCAGCATATGGATATATATGAATATGCATATGGATATATGTACCTTCATTTACAGTTGAAGAAAACTACTTGATCCAGAAACGCATAAGCAATATTCGTAGATCCTTGAAGCATTCACACTGGTGTAGAGATATATATTCATAATGTAGTACAAACTTTCTATCTCCCATTCTGTCATGTCATGTGCATTATACTCCACTGCGTTCCATTATCTTATGGTCTACGGATTTCCTCATGTCTGTGTGTTTTTCATCTTCAACTTTGCTTTTCCCAGCTTTTCAAGAATGTCTTGACTTAGTAACATTTCTTGAAAGATGTGTGATATGCTGCTGCAGTGCATTCAGTTGTTGTCTCAACAAGAAATGAAGTTGGTTGAAAATTTCTTTTTCCTCTTGTTGAGTGAGTTTTTTTAAAGAAAATAAAGTTACAAACGTACGATTCACTACTTATCCAATCGTTTCAGCTTGAAATCCTGCTTAGCACAGAAGCACACACACAACGTGGCAGCTGGGGAGGAAAAAGAGAGAAGCAAAAACAGCCAAATTTGTTAGAAGGAACACTTGTGAATGTTTTGTGCATGCATGCTTGCTCCAGTGATACGACAATGACAATTTCACCACGCTTTTTTCCTCCGTTCTTGAAACGGATTTGAATTTGTGGTACAAGAACAGGCTCACTCATCGCCAGTCTCACGCATTCTTGAATTTCTTCCTATACATTTTATATTATATACACAACAATGTGTGCAATAAATACATTATTCCATTCAACAACATTTCTCCACTTTCTTGGGGTATTTTTACATTCTTCTGGTAATAAGTACCACTCAAATACAGACAAAAAACAAAACATGTACATCCATGGCACATGTAGTGGTTGTAGAACATAATATTTCCCAGACTGGAGGACAGAATTTTCACAAAAAATATCTTTGGAGGTTAAGAGGAGGATGGAGTATAGATATGGGGAAAAGTCAGAAAAACCATACAATACATATAACCAGCAAACATAACATGTACTATATATTGTTCATATAAGATGAAGATGTGCACAATTTAGTTTCTAACGCTGATAAGTGTACATGGTGTGCTTAGTATGTTCTATTTGTACATTACACACAGGAATGATTGTGCATGAATGGTTAGAACAGGGTTTTATAAGACGACTGTGAGTGCTTCTCAGATTACGTGCACTCCAATGCTTTGGTAGTAATTTTAAAGCTTTCTTGCCAAAATGTCAGTGCCACAAGAAAAGAAAGAGATTGGCTCTCCAAGTGGCAAATGATATGGACATCGTATGGAGGGGAAAGTCTCCTCGGGAAAATAGTTAGGCACTTCTCTAGTGCTCGGTAAAAAGAACAATGCTTTCCTCCAGTTATATACATACATACGTACATAATATGTATATGCATGTAGATAATGCCTGCACAACACCACACACAGCAATGATATCATTGTTCACGATAATGGCTTCAAGAGTAAAAACAAGCTAGAAAACGGTAAGCTGTTTGCGTTGGTGGACACGACAAATATCATTTAAAATTATGCTTGGACAAACTTGGAGGCATTTCAAGTCAACGACAGCAACACACCACTACTACCACAGCGCTGTAAAGAAATAAGTTTCGCTAAATAAGGAGAGCTATATACTGAGCAGAATAACCGTATTTAGTACTTTACAGATGTTTTTACAGTGAAAGTAGAGACAGAGACTGCTTTTACTGAAATCAGTGGGAATAAGAAGGACCATGCTTTCCTAGTAACTTATGCTTAGAATGCATGAGTGGCTACAATTATGGATTAAAATTCTAAATAGATGAAACTTGATTAAAGATGGAGAAAACTCCAGCTCCTGCCCCTCTCTGAGATATAAAACAGTGCTTGCTTGAATGACCTGGTTGAACAGGGCATGGCCATTATTGTTCTTATCTTACGAGACAGTAGAAGATTCTCTACTTGAAATACAAAACACAAATCTTGTAATGGAATATGTAAAAAGCATTTAAAGATGCATTGAAATGTAAAGCAATTTAAAAATGTACTGAAACCCCACAAACGTTTTAAAATGAAAAACTACATACTGTTAATTTTGAGCACTAATTTGGAAAATGTGGCACCGGGAAATTTTTTTCATGAATTCAGGATACCGGGAAGAAAAAGTTTTTTCCACCACCGTGGAGTAGCTGAAATTATACTTGTATATTATCAGTGCCTTCAAGTTAGGCTGCTCCTAAATATATGTTACTTGAGTTATTTACAATGCAAAATGGGATAGAAATGGACAAGACATCTTCCAAAAAGTATGAAGCCGACTGCCAATTTCAGATTCCAGGAAATGCAAATTGTATATAAAAAATATAAATTTAGATCTTTTAGATCTTCTTTCAAAAATATGCAGATACACATTTCTCCTCTTGAGAGTTACTTTTTTCAGCATGAAATTATAACGTTCTAGTTCTGTCATCTGTACA
The DNA here is from genome assembly GCA_036850725.1 of Orchesella villosa. Lineage (NCBI taxonomy): Eukaryota > Metazoa > Arthropoda > Collembola > Entomobryomorpha > Orchesellidae > Orchesella > Orchesella villosa. The sequence goes on along the minus strand of JAANSM010003079.1, from coordinate 8,328 downwards.
TGAGACTTTTTATATTACTTTCAGGTCTGAATATATATTTATATACCCGTTTTTGTGTCATGTTCACAAAAATACATGCATAATTGTTGGATGCTGCGGATGCCCCATGATGTGTTCCTTTTTTGTATGCTCTCCTAGTAATAATAATTTTTTGTGCTTCTTTGATATTTCAATTGTATTCATGTGGGAATCGCACTACGTGATTCTCTGTCCTATTGTTTCCAAGATTGCTTTATGCTCAGCAACTTGCCTATTAAGACATGTGACTTAAATCATTGGTGTTCCATTCCATGTTTCATTCGCACTTCCACTATTCTGAGCTAAAAAAAACACCGGAAGGAGAAAAGCACTAGAAAACTATACATATTCCATCGAGTGAATACATGAAAATTCTTTTTACAAAGGAGCATGCTGGGATCAATGTTTATGCTTCGTAACGTGACATTACAACTGGAGAGCGTGCTGACAAAAATGTCATGTAAATGCCTTTATTACAACGAGCTAACTCTGAGTTCTGAGACAGCAGGCATTCGTCCTACTACTATACATTATACATATGTAAATTGTATTGTAAGCATACTGTAAGTAATTCGTAGTGATACATTATGTATGTCTTGTAGAAAGCACAAATAGCAACTTTCAAAATTTATTTTTCAGTCTTTTTTATACATGAAATAGATACTACCCACTCGTATTCTATTTTCTTCCATTCATACCGTCATTTTATACCCGTACATATTTCACAAGAAGGCTAGATGGAGACAGTATTTAGGCTTACCAACTACCACAATGTTTTCCTGAGATTTGCTTTTATATATGAGAACATGTGCCAGGGCCAAAATTTCTCTCAGTTGTTTATTGGATGCATGAATATTATACAGACGTGTACAAAAGAGATCAAGCAGCATGACATTTCAGAAGCTGATGATGTCGTAGTTTCCTTTGAATACATAAATAAATAATTCCCACGTAAGCTCCAAGTCTTCTTTTCGCTTGATTCAGTCAGTTCGCTTAGACGGAAAATGTGGACGGAAAAGAGGGGCGCATTAAACTTATCCTTTTCTCTCATCTCATGTCGTTTCCTTTTCTCTATCAGTTTCAGCAATGTCAACTTACTAAGTTTCCTTCAAGTTAAGTGAATTCATATACATAAATATATGGCACACAGCAAGGAGAAAGTGGACAACAAAAGATATTTCCTTTGGCTCATAAACGTTATGGTCTTGTTCCTTTGCCAATGCATAATTCCAATTGATAGTGTTTCCTTCTCATGCACCGTTCTGTTTTTGGCACCAGCCATATGACATGTTCCCAGCCACACTTGTTCCGAGAGCAATTCCATTTCCATTGTGATCCCACACGACCACAAGGACTACTCCTTTGCGGGGCGTCTTAATATCACACAGAGAATGTTTATTAAGTACCGACGGTAGTTACTAATTACCCATCCTATTTTCGAGAAATGAACATTCAAACGAGCAATTAAATTATTTGTCGCAGTAAATAGGAGCCTGAGACTTTGTGGGTTTCCATTGCATGTTTCGTGTCTATATAAGTGCAACGCAATCGATATTTTATGTGAATTAGACTGTGTTTTGATCCGACTACATGATTTTATGAAATAGAATGCTAGAGGGATAAAATATTTTTAAAATAATGCGATTCTTATAAAATCTTCAAACGTAGCATATGGTTATATTTGTTGTCATCCTCAGAAAGCTAAAAATACGAAAGAATATAAGGTTCTTTGAAGTGAAACAAAACAAACAGAAGCTGCAAGATTCAAGTGAGCACGGCACTGATTGTTAAGCATGATATCATTGAAAAAAGATGTTGGAGAATGAAATATTGTTTCCTGACCGTCTTTATAACAAAAACATTTCTGATGCACAGTCATTAGTGAGTTGAAACATAAAGGGAGATGGGAGGAAATGTTATTTCATTCATTGAGACAAAAGCATGAGGAAAACTATTGTTCACATCACATCCCTTTTTTCAGTGTCAGTACTTCTGACAGTTTTGCTACAGTTGTTATCTCACAGAATCTTGAACACGCAATAGCTCTTATACAAAAGCAAGATTTTGTTTTGTGCTTTAACTTCAAATTAAGGAAAACACCATAGAACGAAGAAAAGTGGATAAGCATAACACATTCATATGGATCACTTTTTGCTCTATTTCATTGCTCATCCGTTGATGTGTTTTATGAACAACCGGGAATTTATTTTTAGCCTTCGTCAGTATCCAGTATNGGATAAGCATAACACATTCATATGGATCACTTTTTGCTCTATTTCATTGCTCATCCGTTGATGTGTTTTATGAACAACCGGGAATTTATTTTTAGCCTTCATCAGTATCCAGTATCCAAAAAAGCATATATAGCCTATATAGACCTATATATTTAGGAATGGAAAAGGGTTTGGCTAGGTGTCTGAGTTAACACGCAAATTCTGCAAAGAAATTTTTCGGTAGTCGGATGCTTTTAGAAATGAGCACAGCCACAGCCAACTCGTTTTCTTTTGTTTATTCATTTCATTGTGACCAGTCCATGGAAAAATATACCACCAGTCACACAAACATACATTACAAGGAAAAGTTTTTCCTTAGAACTACTTTTCACATTACTTTAATTCTAATTCCTCTTTCCCTTCCGTTGACTATTACGATTTGAATCAGAGTGAAAACGTGCAGCTTTTTACTATTCTAAAAACTTACTATACTACATCATCATTATATACTGCTTGTTAAAGATAATCGTAGTTGAAAACAATGTCTCTAATAAATGTATGTTCGACAAAGAATTTAATTTAAAGCCAAAGCCATGAATTATATTAGCATTTTCCTTATTTTAGTATGTGTTAGATTTATGTAGCATACTTCCTCAAAAGTTAGCAAAAAAAACTTCCGATTCGTATGCATTGTTTTGACTATTCAAATTTTGGATAAAACTTAACAGCAACATATTGAAACTGTGGCATCATAAATTTTTAAGGATACTGTGTAGAATATCATGCACTCACAGATAATAACAGGTGCCACTTAAACACAATATGAGTCCATCGAAATCCAGCGTACATAACTTGCTCTCGAGGGTGTATTAAATAGCATTTGAAAGTGCCTTAAGTTGTCAAGTAGTACTGTAATTTACAGCAAGGTAATCATTTTAATGTAACCACACCAACCAAAATTACCACAGCCTATTTCTATTCATCACAGTATTAAATCAGTTTCATGAGTAACCATCATGCCTAACACTCCTCTATACTTCGCACAAGACTTACATCCATAAGAAGGGGGAGACAAATGACTATCCAGACGAGCCAACAAGCCAGAAGAATACCTATGTGATAGAAGAAATATCCTATATGTAATATTTGTCTATTATACATAACATAACCATTCAACGTGTTGTTGTAAACTTCCGTGTTGCCCTAAAGATCTATGTTATGTGTATATTCATACTCTACTTCACTGTGTTCACAGGCTATGCATGCACACACTCCATACATCGTTCGTTTTTTGGAAAAATAATGTTGCTGTCATGAAGAAAAAGGAAGGATAGACGAGGTGAAATGTTTTAAAAGCTTCTATCCATTAGATTAAATGTACTTTGGATTAACTAAATGGCATTTCTGTCAACTTGTCATGTGACACTTGGGCTCTGTCGACTAAAAAAAGTCAGCTCCTTTCTCTAGCTCCTTTGAGTGTAGTTATGCAATATTAGGTCACATGAAATTCATCAACAATGCATATAAACGTGAGGAGTAAGTAAGTAGTAGTAGCACAGTAGCTTTCAAAGTCGCGAACCATAAAAAAGTTTTTTTTCCTACAAAAAAATGAAGTCTCTCTGCCAGAAGATAGATTACAAGTCATAGTCACTGTAAGGCGAGACTTGGTTGACAGACTACTTGAATCTGCTTCCTTGAAATTGTCTGTAAAGTCTTAACATTCTGAATACAGCGTAAGAAAGACTAGCTAAGCAATCGCAACTCGTGAGAACTATACACTCATGCAAAAACGAAAGCATTTCTTTCTATTCCTCAAAATTGTGGAACAATTTATGAGTGCCGTCTGCTTTCCCTGAAATGGCTCTACGTACTTTTTCACTTTAAGATCATTCGTATTGCTACCAACTGACTGTGAATTGTGATTGCTACATTCTGAATTACTATGTGCATGCATGCATACGTTGAACATTAGCATGCAAAGAGGTTATGTAACATATAGTTGAGTATAGGAATGAAATGTGTCTTAGGTTGCATTTCTCTCGTTTTATCTCATGCTGTTTTACGAAAAAGTTTAAAAAATATGGCAAGTTGAACCAGAAACATTTGTGAAATGAATGGGATCAGCCTACTCTCAAACCATAATAATAATCATCATCATTGTCATTATCAACATAAAATACACTGTTTAAAGTTTTGAGAATTCCCTTAAAACACTTAATATGCATATGCATGAATGACTGAAAGAGGGAGTGGATAGCAAAATTTAAGACTAGGAATACACAAAAATGAAAAACTTTTTCTTCCCATCTGTGTGTTGTATATATATGCATGTATATATTGTATGAACGTGAGTAATTCAACTCCCATGATGATATGAAGTGGGAAAGTAACAAGTAACGTAACAGATGACACTGCTCGTATGTTAAATGCTGTGGAAATTACCTCGACGAGGCTCATTTGTTATGACTTTTATAGTAATGAACCTAATGATCTCATGAATGGGAAACACACTGTTACCCATCCTTCCTCATCATACCCACAGCCATTCTGCACAACACTGCGTCGGAGATGAAGGGCTTTAAGCCTAAAAAGAAACCTGCATTATGATGATTACTAGTGCCATTATAGAACAAAAAACTAACATATTTCATATCCAGTTTTTAGTTCCTTCAACTTCGTCTAGCCCACACGGTGAATATAATTTCTACATCGTCATCATCCTTCGAACAGTATTTTTACTATTTAATTTTGATGCTTTTTCATGCTTCTTTCTGTTGAGGAAAACTGTTGCCTGTTTATGTATATGTCTGCTTTAGCGGTACATTAAGGCATAAAAGATGTCTTGAGAGGCATTAGTAATGCAGTATCCCAATTTTGCCGTTTTTAAGTTTCCTTTTATGAATGAAATAAACTTCAGACTTCAGGTTCCAACGACATATATATTCGTGTAGTCTGTAATGCACTCACTCATCACCTAATTTGATTCTTTTATATTTTTATTCCCCTTTTTAACTGTCTTTATTCCACAGACGATGGTATATTTCCGTATTACATTTGTTATTTCAGATCTGTCATGTCATAACATTGTAAATAATTATGAGACGTCACTTTGTCAATGATGATACGCACGTTATGGTAAGTAATGCATTTTTATTATCAACATATGAATATATGACTGTGTTATAGTGGGGCGTGAAAGTTCTGAAAGCATTATGAGTTTATGACCTTTATTGCTGCAGTTGGGACAAAACTTACTTAGCTTCAATTAACGTCATAGTATATAGTACACGTTGTATATTTGCATAAACGTACATATTATAGAAAAGTACTCTTGGATCTCTACAAACTCAATTAGCTAGTCATATAATTACTTGTAAAAACTAATTTACTTTGTGAACACCCATCCATTCTGAAACTTGATAGTTATAATGATTTTATTCCTATTTCTAAATTGTTGCATCTTAGTCTACGATTAAAGAGGGGATCGTATAAAGCAGTCATCCGTTTTCAATCCTAAGCAGCACAGATGGGACCTTCTTTGTAAAGCATTATTGTGTATCGCATTGCAGAAGTTTATGGTGCATAACGGTTTAAGCGGTTACATATAACACCTTAACAATTCACTTAAGAAGATTGCTTGTTTTATGGAAGATGCAATCTATTAAATTTGACTATTGACGAAATTTATGGGATATGTATATTTAAAAAACGTAAATCACAAAATTGCACTGGAATTTGTTGATATTGGAAGGTATACACTGTACCCCTCGCCCTCCCCCCCCCCCAAAGAAAATAAACTATATGCAATCAACCAAACATGAATTACCTAGTGAGAATGTTGATTGTTCAGTGAAAGTTATCATGCATAAAATATCTACGTGCTAGCTTTTCCAATAGCAAAAAATTTGTAGTTATCTCCCTTGATCCCAGCACCATATTGTGTCATAGAGAGAAAGAGCGTGTATCAGTATCACATCACATCAGCATGCACTTTTTTATGAAATATTGGAAACCATATCGTCTCCACTCTAAATTTATTACAACCATCCTCGAAATTGGAATGCATGAAATTTAGCAAATGTAGATCAACGATTGTGAATTAATGTGATAGAATGAAGATCTTTATACAATGAAACTGCCAGAATAAGTCTTGATACATTCACCTTTATGTATCTCCTTTTATCCCGTTTATGATTGCAACCTCTTTTAGACTTGTAGAAAAGCAATTTCCTATAGAAAAAGAAAAAAAGCACTTACTCAACACAATGAATATAAGCGGTAGTTCACATTTATTGATGAAATGCTTTGCACAAACTTTTTGGAGCATGTGTAAAGGGCTTGTAGCATTATATTCTGTCCATCACAATCATCACATCCCAACGATTGCTTCCTCATTCACATAATCATAGCATCATGACTGCCAACGGTGCCAAACACCACGTCCAAAAAAGGGTATTTGATATACTTCGATTCGAGAAAACAATATAAAATATACAGATCCGTATATACAAAAACGTAACACGAAAACGAAACGGAAAATCCATGAAAATAATGTGCGATGATGATGGTGATGAGTCGAGTGCTTTTGTGTGGGAACGACAGAGATTTATGGGAAATTCTAGTTAAAGGGAACCACCCTATCCCATTACTGGAATAAGAATCAACACATATTTCCAGAGTATATCATCTGTAAAAAAAATTCTTTCGTCCTAATGTTTTTTCACACACCCAAAATTCAAAAGGGCACATATGTGCTGGGTTATAAAAGAGCACATTTTTGGTAACAAAATTGGAACACACAAATTGAACAACGTGTATTTGGGAGTGGGAATGATAGAATTAATACACAAAAAAGAGGGTCAGGGTAACTATTATCGATCTAGCCTGTGCATTAAGTGATCAAGATCGCGTGTAGCATCTGGCCCCGTAACAATGATATTTCAGGTCAGGTATATATGCATAATATGTTACCTTAAGTAGTTGAAAATTGATATTTTAAAGTAATTTCATAATTCTACATCTCGTGGAATCAATGGAAAGTCATTTTTGTGATATTGAATCATCACCTAAGGTTAAATGAAGCCAACATGAAAATATGCATTTAAGCTGATATCTCTACTGAATGTTAACAATAGATACAACAGATTTTTCTCATGATAATGGGATTGGATTCCATTCTTTGTGATGGCAAACTCATAATCGAACGTATTTAAAGAATTTCTAGCAAATTATTGTTATTATAGGTGTAACTTGAAAGGGGCAGAGTGAGTAGTAAATACACACTACTTTGTCTGTTTTTCACAATGCATTGTTATATTCACCATTTGCAATTACTATTCCATCGTTGAAAAGAGCAAAGGGAAGCATTGCAATGTCACCTATAAAATTCAGACGAGAAAGCAAAACTGATGTCTGCTCACTACTGTGCTAAAGTTACTAAAAGAGGAGTCATTACTTCCTCACGATTTCTACTTATTGCCTCCAGCTTTTATATGAATGAAATTGTGATGAAAATTTTGAGAACTGCTACAAACATACATATGTCTGACTCTAAACGTACACGTAGCATTAGGGAACGTAACGTGCTCTAATCCTTTCAGAGAGACATTGAAGCAAAGGCATTAGATAACGTGGAGAAAGGATAAAAGAAGGGAATCCTTTTTGAAGTCCAGTTGGTGCATATTTACCAAGGCATGAAACGGTAGACTGAGTTTCCAGTCGGCCTCTCTCTAATGCTAAAACAGATTCTACGACCGATTTTACTGTTCAGCTGTAAAATTGGCAAGAGGTCAAATGATTTCTAAAACTAGGAGAGCACCAAGTTCAGCTTAATAGCCCGTGTAGAAACTAAATTAAAGGCAAGGGAATGAGTCTTTCACTTAAGTGAAATAGTTTTAACGAAAAGCTGTTACTAGCGCTTTCCTCTGTCTAACAGTACGATTGAAGCATACAGATCTCAAAATGTATTCAAAAGCAGATTTTAAGCCTTTCATTCGAAGCTGAGACGATATTCATCGCATGTAAAAGGAAGTTAGAAGCGGTCATGTGAACAAAAGACTTCATGAATAGAATACCTATTTTGGTACCATGTATAATA
>JAANSM010003078.1:0-13599 GCA_036850725.1 Orchesella villosa | reverse complement strand
TGCCTTCCCTGCCGAGCACAATGCAATATTACATTAGTGGAAATGTATGTACATGTACACATTGGGCAGTAAATATATTATCCAGCCTTCAATTTCAAAGGTTCGTTTTCTTCATACCCCCAAAAAAAAGTTGCATGACTGTCTGAGATAGCAAATATGGGAGAGGAAAGAGAGAGAGAGAAGCCAAAACCATGGATCTCTGAATGAGTTGTAGTTGTTGTAGATTGGGTAACAAGTAGCGGGTATTTAGGTATTCTCATATCATATCTTGTTGGATGAAAGCGGGTAGTTAAGATTCCAACTCGCATCCCGCTTCCAATCCACAAGACGATGATGATAATGGTACATGGACTTATTACTGAGATGATAAATCAAAAGAAAATGCGTATGGAACCCTTATATTTATGGAGTGAAGATGGAAACCAAAAAAAAATTCCTTTCTCTTCATTCTAAATTTAGATGACTTGCACTAATTTAGCATGCGATGAAATATTTGAAGCCCATCAATGGAATATTGAATAACCTTTTTAAAATACAAAGAATAATGTCGTGCATTAATTTACTTCGAAGGGTTTTAAACTGGCTTCCCCATCTGAAGAATTTTAAGGTATTTGGTAATATTGGAGATTATAAACTTCACGAAATAGGGTATCTCAAACGATTGGTGAACCAAATCATGCACAAAACCAGTACATAGATTGGATTCTATATAATACATGTAAATGTCTAAACAACTCAATCAATTCTTGATCATGTAGCTTCAGCATATAAGATTCGTGACAAGCCTCCGTATTTGACTAAATGAAACTTGCGTAATAATGAAACGAATACTTAGATAAAGGTTAATGGATAAATGATACGCAAAAGCGTTGGATTTTCTATGATTTTCTACTTGTGAGTAGCCATAATAAAGCCAGAATTTTTTGAATTTTAAAAAGTAAAGCCTCAAATATACAGCTTATACAAGTATCGATAAGTAAGCATGCAACCAATCCAAATCACAACAGAACGTACAAAAATACATTTATATATAGTGTTTCAAAACCTTTCTGCCATTTCGGTATCAGTAACATCACAAGATAAGATAAGATTCCACCATGACAGAACACCAACTGATGCTCCAACCTTTGCTGGACTCTCAGGTTTCTTTGTAAGGGAACTCTGGAACCTTGAATATTTTCCCAGATTTCACCCGATAGACCTTCTCAACATGCAGCCAACGATAGAATACAGGTAATGAATATCTGCATCCCTGCAAGCTAGATCAAGGATACGTTTCTTTCACCTTTAATGGAATGTAGAACTGATATTTAGCCCGTATGGTTCATCTTCATGCCGTGCAGTGGACACATTATCTACAATGCTTTATATCAGTGTATAGTTGACTGTGTGTGCTCATCCCAAATCTAAATCTCAACTATATCAGCTAAACTAAACCTGCTCATCATTATTGTCGCTTATACTCAGGTATATCTTCTTTGTACTATTAATGTAATGTAACGGACAGGCACACTGTTACGTACTGGTTTCACGTCAAACAATGAGAATGAACAAAAGTAGTAAAGTGGAAAACGATGAATACAACAAGAATTCTCGAATTTCTAAAAAGTGAGAGAGAGAAATGAAAAAAAGGAAGGGGAAATGAAGGAGAAATTTATTAGAGGGTTGCATATAAATTTTCCTTCCATTAATACCTTCCAAAAGCTCGCTCCTGTTTGTACAAGGGTTGCTAGAGAATAAAGAGAAGTCAAGTCCGTAGGTATCCTACAAATGAGATAAGGACCACCCTGACCCTTTTTTACGTTTTATAAATAATTTGATTTTAAATACTTATTCCCTTTACCTTTTTTTAACAGCTCTTCTTGTGGTCTGGATCCTGCTCGTTTGACTGCTGCTGTAGCTTGCTCTATTGCTGCTTCTTCATATCTTGCATTTGAAAGAATACACAAATTTTCTTTGAATAAGATGAGATGCTGCTACTCTCTCTCTCTCTCTCTCTTTTGCTCTCCCCAACAATGGCACCTGTTTGAATAATGGAGAAAATGAAGAAGGGTTGGTTGGTGTCTGATCATTTTAAGGACTCCTCCTTTCAGTCCTTCAAAGAAGGGAACGACGAATGATGCTCCGTAACTAACTAGGTGTATATTATTCCTTCATACTGATTGCTGATATTCACTTCTGGAGTTTTAAGCGGAATTTCAAGCTCTCGGCAAGCTGACACCTTGTTTCTTTGGGGCTGCCACTTTTTCCTCCGTTGTGTTACTTTTCACATAATACGTCATCACAACAAAAAGGTTAGGAGACGATACAACAAATGTGTATATATAGCTTCTTCTAATATCAAAAAGTATTCTTGCTTCAGCTACATCTGCTATATACTATGTAACTTTTTCTTGCATTGTCGGTGGTTGGTAGCGGCATATCAAGTGCTCATTTTCATCCTGTGAAGTTCAATCAAAACCAGGTGTAAATCAGCTCTAACAAAAGGTTGAGAAAGATCAAAGGCTTGTAAAATTAAGATTGATTGATGGCAGTACAGGTTGTCAAAAATAGATTGCTTGCCCCTCTTACTACGTTTACTTTATCAGCTACGGCGTAAGTATATTTTTAGAAGAAGAAAAATCACAATCGAAATAAAATGAATGGCATAAGGACGTAAGTACATTAAAAAAGGATTGTGCTGTGTACACCTCAGACTTCAGCTTAACGCAGCATATAACTAGCTACTCGTTGAGCACACCACACAAACATGAACTTTCTAAAAACAGTCATATGCATACGGTGATTATTATTTTGATAGCATGTTTCAACTTCTAACACTTATTTAACAAGATTTCCTCTTGGCAATGTTTTGCATAAATGCTTATGTCATAATGCCCATAGCCTTTACCAGATATCATGTTATGCATGTTTGATGTTGAATTAAAAGTACTCTTTCAGTGGTTGAACTCGTCGATGCGATGAGAATACTAGAAAAAAATCATAGGCCCTCTAGTGAACAATTGATCGGTTGATTAACTACACCTATAATCATCCTATTAGTTTAGCATTAATTTTTTTTTGTTTCATGTACTTACTTGAGGACGGATAAGGTTTGAAGGATGGATTGCTTTACGTATATAAAAGTAAGTAAGTGAGCACAGTAAAGTGTTTCATTTGCGACTGCGACGCATGAATATATAAGCATGTTATTCATTAAAAAATTACCTTGACTTTGCTTTCATTCCTATTCACAAAGTCGGCAGCAGTGCTTGGAATTTCTCAATAAAACAGCCAACCACCACACCACAACAGAATTTAAATAAGTCTTTTTCTACTTACACAGCTTTTTTATTAATTGGGGGTTACACAAAGGACCTCTTTGTCTTCACATATTAGATATACTTTAAAATGGCTTGTAATCCTTTTGGCTCAGCTTCTACAGTTGGAGTCAATATGAATACCAAACCAATCTAAGATGGAACCAACGTGTTTTTAGGTAGATATGTACATTGGATAGACACCGAGCGAATGCTGGATGTTTTCTCACTCGCTTTACTGCTCTCTGCAGTAGCAAAGTTGAATTCGGCTACAATAATATTTCTGTGAAAGTTTACCAGACGAAACGGTTTGATAAGCCCTAGATAATTTTATAATCATTAATCATTCCACGGAAAACGTAGCCAGCTCAAATAGAGGCAGAAAAGCATTGAAATTAAAGTTGGACATAATTGAAGGTTTTCGTTGTTCTTCACACACTAAACTACACAGCAGGAGCAAGAGCAAGGGAAGAAAAAACTCGTCCATTCAACCAACATTTTGCTATTATTTGATAGCATTCGAATACACGTTGTATAAAACTCATATACCGACACGTAAATGTGGATATCTCTCTATCTGTACATAGTACATAGCTATGGATAAATTTTCGTTAGACCAGATTGCATGATCCAGAATTCAAAGGTGAAGTAGGAGAGAAAAAATATGTAAATTGTATTGTAAGTCTAGCTGGATTGCTCCTTTGCTGCTGAAACTTAACAGGAAGAAGCAAAATGGAAATTACAGTAATCGATCATTGCTCACACACATGGCAAACTGTTGTATATATATTAAGTGACTTTACATAATTTTTTTTCGTCGTGGTCAAAATACATTCTTCGGTAGCCCTTCGGGAGTTATAAGAGGTTTTAAAAAATATTTTATATAATGATAATTTAGTCACATCATCTCTTACTCTCACCATCACCACCACCACTCAACAAACTTTTTGCATAGGCTTTTACATGGGATTAAAGATTTTGTTCGTGGAGGAGTGAACTTATATAGAGATCCATATCTTGGCGATCATGGAAGTCAACAATTCATTCATGTAAACCAGTGGAATACTAATTTGAGTATGAAATGAATTTCACGAGCAAATCGAAAATGATATGCACGCATGTAATTTAAGATAATAATAGCTTAGATTGAGAAAATACCTGTTAGCGGAAAAAATTGCAAGCTGAAAAATTCTAAGTGGAGGAAGACCTAGGTTTAACTCAACCACTGCTAATTCTGGAAAACCACAAAGCGAGTGGCGAGAGTGGGTCCCTGCTATTAACCTAACATTGACGTTGACAGATGTATAAAAATATATGTGTATATTTCTCTGTAAAAGTTGCAGTTGGTTTTGTAATTGCAAATTAATTACGAACATGTTAATTATCTAACAAAAGCCTATACTCTCCAGTGTGATATTAGCATCAAAGAAACGATATAAAAGTAAAAGTGGTTTTAATTCGGAGAAGTAATCTGATGTTCTGTATCAGCATCAGCAAAACACACACGAGCTTTTATATACACAATTTATGTATTTGATAGGGATGTTAGCTAGTTGTTGCTTTTACATATATATTTCTCTGCGAATGAGTGGTCTGTGGGAGGGAGTTGAAAAAAAATGAAATGAGAACAGTGAACAGATGCATCAATGCACCAGAGAAAGAGTCAGCCAAAAAACGCAAAACTGCTCCCTCCCTGAAGTGGAGTGAGCTGAATGAAAGAGAGATGTTGTATCTCGCTTATCTCTCATAATAATTATTATAATATTCTGGATCCTGTCTTCAAACCTCTTGTGAATATTTTCCATGATATTATTTCCATTATCATTATTATTATTATTGGAGTGCAGAGCATAACACAATAAATGCACGTAGAGAGAGAGAGCCGCATCACATGCAACTATCTCTCATATATTTTGGGGGTTGTACGTCAGATGTTTGCAACCATCATCGCATCATAATAATCTTCAGCATGATTGTGTGTGTGTGTGTTTGCTCCTTCATGAAATACATGCACAGCACTACTAAGTTTGTTTGCGCAATTTCATTGAGTATGCAAAGCTCGTTCTCCAAGATTGCTAGAAGACTAGATTACTACAGGGATCCGTGTGGAAAACTCTCTGTTTGCGTGGAAGTAGTAGAAAATTCTCTTCTGTTCAGAGTAAAAGAGTGGTTGTGTGCTAGAGAAAGACTCTCCTTGCTGAAATAAACAGTATGCACGAAAGGAAAACGGAGAGAATAATAATATATTCTATAGATGATAGTACCCTATTTCACTCTAGGCGTTTGTTATTTGGCAAAAGCAGTGTGCCCTTCCTACACAACCACCACACCACACCACAAGTAAGTGAAGTGCGACAGCACAAACTAAATGAAGTCATCCACAGGTCTCTGAGGAACCGGACAAACATATATAATAGTATAGAATCTATGCATGCGTTAACTCTTCAGATGAATCCTATAAATTGTGTGAAAGCAACTCGGAATTACTAAATTTTATTGAAAACGCTTTTCAGCATCCTTAAATAGCGTATGAGCGGGCACAAGTTGGCAAATGAATATAGTACATATACACAAATAGAGGTTTATAGTAAAAAATAGACTCCAAATTTAATGAATAATGAGTTGTTGTTCGTTTCTAGCCTGGCTAAGATGTCGACGAAGTTATGTGATGGTGACTATAGCATCTTGACCAAAAAAATATGAAAGTTCACTACATTCCATTAGCTTTGGGCACGATATGAAGCTTTACCCAATCTACGGATGAATTTTTTTTGCTGCATCACATCGTTCTTCGTGAGCACGGATGTTCCACTGGGTGTAGCGATCAAATCTAGCTGAGGAAAATAAACGAACGTAATAGACAACAGAAAAAGTATTCTGAAAAGAGAGAAAAATCCAAAACAAGAAAAAAAAACTACATAATGATTTATTGCTTGAAGTGACTACTCAAGTCCTGATTTACGACCACACAATGAGAGCTCAATCCAATATATGCATGGTCAAACTCACATGAGGAATAGATAGATAAAGTGAGTGTATATTATGCTATACTTGAATTGTGCTTTTTGGTAGACCAAGACCAAGGAGTATACAAACTAAAACATTGAGGACGATACATCGTATACAAAAAACCTGAGATTTTTAAAAGGTGTTCCTGAAGGACTAGGTTGTATTTTTCTTGCATTTGTGATTACTATATATGATATAGCTTTTACATTCTTTAGGGATTGCATCGCATCGATATCACTGTAATGTCAGCGGCATTCGAAGACAGCAGGAGCTGAGTGACTCCACCTGCTTTATACAAAACATTTTTTTCACCTTTTGGCTACTTATAAAAAAAATCTTTTCCGTAGTAGAGAGTTTCCTTTCTAGTCAGCGAGTTTATGTAGTTACCGACTGACGTCTGCTAAAAATCGAAAGCTGAATGCATAATGTTATATAACATGAGTAAATACCATGTGATTTTTTGTAAAGATTTGTGGCAATGGCGAGCCTCAAAAGATAAGTCGATTGTGATTGTGAGATTGAAACACTGATTTGGTCCATACCACTTAAGTCATTTACTAACTAAAAGATATTTCTGGGTAGTCCCCCAATTAAAATTCAGACAACTAGTTTAACGTTTAACGTAACGTAACGTAAGATATTCTTGGTTAGTGATTAATGATTTTATGCAAAAGTTGTTAAACACTGAAATATCCCCACGTGGTACCAAAAATTATTGTAGTTAAGATTCTTATTTTGGTCAAATATTTGTGTGCATAGATCCACAAATGCAAAGAACACTACTGCTACTATATATGAATTTGCACGCACTAAAGGCTAAGGATAAAAAGGTTATAGTCAAAAATATTTTAAGCCATTACGCAGATTACATGAAAGAGTTACGTTTGGCAGGAACAAAATGGAACTATAAAAAGCAAAAGTCAAGTTAATCAATTTGACTTAATTAAAATTTCAGCAAGTCATGTTAGCATGATGGTAAAGACGAATAGGAGGATACTTTAAAATGCGCGAATGAATGCAATTCATGCATGCATGAATGATTTCGTAAAGAAGTACTTGTGTACAGCAAGTAGGTACATAATATAGGCATAACTTATGGGTAAAAACAGCATGTTTCTTTTACATACAAGTTTGTCTATACAAAGATGCTTGCGTCTTAAATGAGTAAAGATCGTGTAGTTATGTATCATGTGATAATAATTCAATTTCATGAGAAAGGTAACTCATCATGTCATGTTTGTCATTCTAATCTTAGATGCCTACTTCTATAGTATTTTCAGCAAGATATATGACTCCAAGTGTACTCGAGAGTTGAGGCTATACACACGAGTCCGTACAGAAAATAAGGAATGTAATGAAATCCAAAGCTGGAGGGTGGAGATAGTAAGATCGAATTCGTTTTAGATTTAAAAATTCAACTAGATACGATGCCACGTTAATAAATTTGAAATAAATTATATTTAAGCCAAATACGTTTCATAAATCTCACCAAATATTAACTTCCGTCTTAGCTCGCATATATCCAGATTATATTAACTAGTGAAGAGAGGCTTCACATTGTCTGGACATGGTTAGCAAATTTTAACAAAAACCATGATGATGTAATTAAAAGTTCCAAAACGCTGAAGCACCTGGTATTATGACGAATGAGCTGTGGTAGTAGGTAGTATAGTACCCACACCTAAAATGCTTTTTTGTAGATGACAAAACTAAAAAAGTAAGCTAGATTTAAGAACGTTGCTTGATCCAAAAATCCGTGACTTACTTCTTCTAGAAGGGATAGTCACATCATCATGCACCGAAAATATAAAGCAAAGGTGACTTTGTTAAAAGAATACTCGCTATTTTCTTGTCTTTTATGTGATGGCCATGCTTTTCCGCGACAACACCACATAAATTCTCTCTCTTTTATACAGCCGAACGGCTATCTCTGTGAGTTTAAGAAAAAAGTGGTAGAGCAAGCAGTAGCTAGTACAGAAAATAGCAAAGCCAGAGAGCTTCACATCAACCGGTAAGCTTCTCCATATGAGTTAAATACTATCATATAACACACTATATATGAAAGGATGAAGGAGAAGCAATGGCATTTTAATCAGTAATAGAGTCATAAATTAGTTCCACGTTTTCTTTTCACGTTGCCTCATCTCCTTTCTTGACTCGATGTTTAGCATGTCTTCTTCTTCACCTTTTTTACATACTGTGAAGCTCCTTTTGCATGCACACACATGTACACAAAAACACCTATACATTTATTATTATGCTTCTGCAAACTACTAGAGAAGATGATATGTATGCATTTGCATTGGGTTCGTGTTTTATTACTTGATAGTAAGTCGAAGGATAGAGCTTCTCATTCGTGAGCAGAGCTGAGCGGTGAACGCAACATTCGTTTCATGAAAATCATCTAATACAATATTTTGCTCACTTTCCGTTCACTAGCTATACGCACAGCGTTACGCTCATGGTCTATAATTTTCACTGACGTTTCGTAAATTATACTTCCTTTTTCCTGCATCATCTCCTCCGTCCGATCAACTCAACAATCTAACGAAGCCAAAGTAGTTTGCAAAGTAACAAATCAAAAACGTCTCGTCGTCTCACACTCGCATCCCGTGTCGTAAGGGATGCAAGCAGCGAGTTGGGAAAAAGACCAAAGACAACCTAGAACGAAATCACGGCAGACACATTACAAAAAATAGCTGGCAATCAAGACTAGTTGGCTTTGTAGCGTTTTTGAACTAATATAATAGCATAATGTGTCGAAAAATTGCATAGCTATTCTCATTTCTTTATGTAATAATAAGGATAAATGATTCATTAAAAGAAAATTAATCAACGAAACTTTAATTACGCTTTGTAGTCATCGTTTGCCCTTTCAATAGTAATACTTTTCGTTGAGTACAGTGGAGCCAACAAATTAAGAACTGCCAATCAATATAAAAGCATAAATGGTCAACCGCCAAAATTAATTAGTTCAACGTGGATGCTCATGCAAAACACACAATAAAAGTTGTCAATCAACTTCATGCTTATATTACGGCGAGCATAAAATTTGTACATATTTTAAAGACGTCCCTTTTGACAGCTTCGTTAGGCATGCGCCACGCCTTGGAGACGTTTATTTACACTCCTATGTCACCCTCAAAGGTACCAACTATTTGAAGAAACAACTTCTAATTTAGAATAGGTAAAAAAAAGCATAGTCTTATACTAGAAACAAAGCTGTCAGTTCATTCAAACGGCTCCTGAAAACTATATTATCAACGATAACAACACACACACTACACCACCTCACACAACTGGAACATGAAAAAAGCTCAAAGCTTATGTTCACTCTCTTGCCCGAGCGAAACTTACAAAGTCATTATATTTGTAAAACATGCTCATAAAGATAGCTAAACTACCAAGTTAGCATTAAATCTGTCTATTTTTTCAGTTAGCCAAATCAACCATGCCTCCCTCCTTATAATATATTAGTATATATTCTTACATGAAACAAACCTACTCAAAAACTCCTTTCTTCTTTTATATATTGCATGTGTGGAGGAACTAAAACGTGTATGATATTACTTTCCTCTTATTCTCATGATATACTGCCGTGTTTCTTCGTATATAACATATATATAGTATAGTGTGTACAGGTTTCCCCCGTTTAATTTATGTAACCTGTTCTAGTTCATTTACTCAATCTTCATATTACAATTCAATTTCTTTACACACACACACATGCCTACTTTATATCCATGTCTTACTTCTTTTTGTTGAGAAAAATATGTGAAGTTTATGCATGCAAAACAAGCATATTAAATTTCAAGTGTTAACTTTAAGTACGTCGTATACAATGGGTGTTTTGATACATGATCCATTTTATTTGTCAGAAGAACATACACACACACGGTATTATAGTAGCCATCAAGTTATCTCATCTTTTACTCACAAAAGGGATTGTAATAAAGTTGCTAATATCTTACAGGGTCGCTTTCTAGTTAAAGTTCTCGTAATCTTCTAAGAAAAAAAATACACTAGGTTGACTTATGTGACTTTGATCTCATCACGAGTCTAAATCGGAGATTAAACTCTATCTCTTTTTTTCGACAATAATTATTGTTAATCAGAAGCTAATGACTCTTTAGCCATTATTGATTAAAATCTGGTTAATTACTTTTTGTATATACTAAAATTGCTTTCTCGACCTCCTCCCAGTAATTAATTATAGGAGATCGGCGGTAAATATTAGAAAGTAGAAGAGTAATTAACGAACTATAAACGTTGTAGCTGCGTAAGTAAGCATGTCGTGGATATAATAGAAAAGTGTATATAAATATACACCTACGTATAGGCAATAAGCAATACTTCAAAGCTTTCTTGCCGGAGGAATGGGTGAGAAAAGTAGTAAAGAAAGAGGATTAATGAGGGTAGCTTTTTAGGCAAGCGGGTCGAGATTGATTGAGTGAATGAAAGCAATAACTGGTTGCAATTAATGCTGTGCCTTTTAGCCCTTTTGTTTTGTTATTGCTATTTTATTGCCGTGTTGTGTGTGCTTGTGTTGTTGCCGATTAAGTTACCAAAAACACCCGACGGTAACCTAATGATGGGAAAACTATATATGGACACATCATCATCATGAATGAATGTCAACCAAGTGCTGAACAAGTCATAATGAACTCCTTTTTGATCCAATTACGATGATAATTTAGTGACATCATGCAAATGCTCAAGGTTTTCTTCAAAAGCCTGTTTTCTTTCATTCATCTCCTCTCTGAGGTTGGAAGCTACTTTGGTAGCATCAAGGCAAAGGATATGGGCTAAATTAAGAGATGAAATTTACACATCTCTGAGCCCTTTTAAGATTCGATTCGGCTCATTTGTGAGTCCATCAACGTTATATTTCATGTCTCTTCAGTCACATTATATATTGCAGTTTTTGGCGACGTTGCCTATAGGCTTTAGAGGATACCTCCGTGGTGGAAGTTTGCAAGTGGTTTTATTTGACTGGTTGTCGGTTGTATATTTGCCGTAATGCAGATACATTTTAAGCATTTTAACCTTCTAGACTATGCTTGTAAGGAGTCGGATACCTGCGGTAGATCATATGGGCGAACAAAAAGGGTTGTCACAATGACAGTGTAATGGTTAATTTGCATGCGCTCACTGTGCTCTTAATTTTCTTTGTGAAGTAAATAGATGGGCTTTTTTGTTTTGTGTGTATTAACAATACAGACACTCACTCATTCATGTCATGTTCTTAAAAATGAAGATATCCTATTGTTTACTGTATTTTAGTTATGAAGGCAAATACTATCATTGGTATAAATCCGTGAAAATTATTGCAGCGTAGTGACAGTTAGTAATTACCATTTCAAGCACTGAAAATTTGGATCTGTGTAAATCACATATATTATGTTTTTTGACGCAAAACGTTGTTAGCGTTCAACTGCTACACAAATGTGTAAACTCCTTGTTATGTAGTTAGTCACTTTTGAGAGTAAGTTATATTTTTTTATTAGTATTAATATTAGTACTAGTAATAGTACTAATGCAGTATTAGTATTAGTAATAAGATTAGCAAAAAATATGCTTTAAAAATCATTTTGGTTATAATTCCAATTATGTTTCCCTCCCGATCGACAGTTTAATTATTAGCCAACTTCAAGTAATTTTTCTCGCTGCAACCAACTACACGAAGAAGTCTGAAAAAGAATTCCATTTTATTTAATGATAAGTACTATACATTTGTCAATACTAACTTTAATTTAAAACACATGTGATCTTCCAACGCCATTAGAAGTTAGGGTGTGTTAACTATTCCATGTTTATTTGTGAATTTTTATGCATTGTGTAATATTTTTTTGCTCTTAGAGTAGTGAATAGACTAATATGATAAGCAGATAATAAGTCTGAGATAGAGATTAAGTAACTTTGAGAGACCAATAATTATATTTTCCTGTTCGGGTGGCACTACAATACAAATTCTATCGTTGCCTGATGGCACAATCGTAGGAAATCACTTACATCCATCTCTATCAGTTCTTCTTGCAGGACTCAAAAATTAGTTTCGGCATGCTCAAATTTCATATCATCGGGATATCTGAATAAGAAATTATTGGACATCGGAGTTTACAATCGGATATGACTACTTAACTATGTAAATAAAAGCATTTGTAATAACTTGATTACAGCTCAACAACTGTGGCATTTTCAACTTTTTATGAGAAAAACCCTCCCATTTGTTTATATTTAATGGTGGCCGTATCACCAACATTACTATTATATATTTCAAACAACCATTGATAATTATTACAATAGTAAATATGAATCCAACGAAGAAAAAGACGTAAAACATTGTTTGAATGAAGCCATTATCTAGAAATCTAGAAAGATATTTGTTTTACCAAAGGCCGTGATAATAATTACATTTGCTACTGTGTAGTTGTGTACAGAATATCATACTAACCCATATAAGAACCATCAATTACAACGATAACAAACAAAAAACTGTGCCTTCAAAACTATATCTAAAACAACACAGCAAATACGTCTTCATAATACCCTCTGCACCACCACTCGTTTCATTGAAGAAAGCATATCATATTATTACATGTCGCTCAAAATCCTTTTGGCAGGAGAAAGAGTGAATCTTACTTTACTTGACTTTTAGTGCCGTTTAATTGGTAGTAAAAGTTTTATTACGGTATAAAGGCGGAGTTGTTGTGTTTTTATATGCCTCATAATGGCTCCTTTTACCCCTTTACTCATACTTGAAGGAGTGAGTATATAAGTAGATGGTTGCTCTTTTCAATATGTTTATCTGTCTTCGCTTCGCTGTTCATAACTGCCTCTAAATAGCTATGTAGGTATATAAAGAAGGTATATATAAAAGGATACATTTTGGAATTATAACCTGTTTGCTCTTTCGACAGAAAAGTCAAAAGTGAATGAGATGGACGCACGGTTTCCTATATGGTGTGTATTTTAGTGGTTTCGGCTTAACAACATGTATTTACCAATGTACTTTATGTAAAATCTTGGAGATTGAGCTGCCGTGTAACTGAGGGTGCCTTTCACAGCGGTTATATTTGTGTAGTAAAATGATAGTTGTAATAGTACAAGAATGAATGAGCTGTTACATCAGCAAACAAAAGGAGAATAAATTGTAGTGGTTCACAATAGAAATTTATACAAACAAAACTTATAGATTGACAGTCACTTTGACGAGAAGTCACTCTGACACCATTTGAAAACGATGTCAAATTTGTATACAAAAGTGACACTTGACCAAAGTGACATCGCC
>JAANSM010003077.1:0-13599 GCA_036850725.1 Orchesella villosa | reverse complement strand
TGATGTTTCAACTAGTTTATTGTTAAGTACCGAGTGTAGGCACTTTCCCAAAAAGTTTTTATGAATGAAAGTACATGTGAAGTATTCTAATTCATCCTAACTTAGGCCAAACAACAAAATAAATTAGGGGTATTTATAGACTATCAGGAGCTCTTGATGAATGTATTTTGTTAATTAGTAAATTACTGACGATTTATATGTACAAACAAAAGTACATTTTGCTCACTGTGCAACTAAGCGAGTGTTGCCCAATTTACGCGTGCTGTTTTTTACATTAAATTACATAGATACTACAAAACTTCCTTTAATTGGGAGGTGCTCGCAGCTATAACTTTAAAGCTCATTGTTTAATTTTGTGAATTTGCGTTACAAAGTCGTAGTTTTTTTTTGATTCGCTTAAAAAACAGGTTTAATTTTGGGGATTGCCTTCATTTCCATTTCTAGTCCTTTCCATTATTTATTTCCTTTGATTGTGGAGTAATGCATAATGATTCCAATACATTTTTATCCAATTTTAATGACTACTTTGTTTTTGCCTAATGTGCGTAGGACGTGAATGCGGCACTTCATGTGGAAAACTCAGTGTTCCCACGTGGGAGAAAGTCAGAGAAAGCACGAAAGGGTATGGCTGTCTCAGCTACTTCTGGGTCAGGGCCAACTGGTGGAGGTGCTAACGGAGGAATAACAGGGACGGCTACGAGTGGAACCACCCCTACAACAAAACATCTTCTCCAAGTCCCACCCCCACAAAGTCTCCCCTCTCCTGTCAGTGATGTTGATGATTCCGGAGAGGAATCGGATGATGAGGGAGCTGCTATTCTTAGAAATAACAAGCGTTTCAACACAAAGATGACTCGATTGAACACAACTGAACAGAATGCTCAGAGTACCTCTAGCTTTCTCAATTCTCCGCCTACGAGTGGTGGAAGTAATGAGAATGGGAATGCGAATGAGACTTTTGTCAAAGACGGTGTCCATGTCACATCCCTGTAAGTTTCGGTGATGAGATCAAACTTACGCTGAGTTATGGCATGCCATGATGCGTGATAGACAATTGGAAAAAATATATATCATAAAAAAGGGTCTCATATTTTTTCTCTGGAGAAATTCATCATCCATTAAATAAATATCATGGTTGGCGACGCGTGGCAAATTGTACAATGATTTAAATCAATTCCAGCAATGTTTTTAAAAATATCATGTACATAAAAACTGTAAAGTAGATTCGATGAGTATACTGTGTATATATATGACTAACAATTTTATCATTCCACACTCTGATAGAGATAGAGTAAGTAATAATATACCAATTTTGCTAGTCTACTGGCCAGCAAATTTAAATCTAATTTTACTTCATGACAGCGTATACGTTATGTTCATAAGTTTGTTTGCAGGAAGAGCATCGCACAAGTACGAATTAAATGTCTTCTTTCGGACATATTATAGTCATTATAAGCTTCTTTCATGTAAATTAATGTTTAATGGTACATCATAGCAGAAGTTTTCTTCTTCTAAATATAGTTAGTTGAAGCACAGAGGTTCTTTCCTTCATTTCTTGAACAGGATTCGATTAAATTTCATGTATACGGTTTATTCTTACGTAAATCATGTAAATGTCAGTAGTTATTGCTGTGAAATTATAGTCATAATATAATTTATAAAATATACTCTGTTACGTAATGTACATATATATAAAATATACTCTGTTACGTAACGTATATATACATATATAAAATATCTACCTAGGTGAGATTGTATTGTAAGACGATCCTTTAAATGCGTAGTTCGTCTACTTTATATCATATATGACGCACTCTCCAAGGTCCACACATTTCCGAGCTCATACACGAAGCCGAGCCATAGCCACCAAAACCGTTGAGTTGAAATTGAGAAATTTCAAATTTTCGACTCACTAACTCGCATAAAAGTAAGAGTTGTTAGTCCGTTTCAAACATTTGAATCCCATTTTCTTTCCTCAGACACTCAAGAAGGTAAGAATAAATGCTTGGCATAACATTCGTATTCTCGTATTATGTACACTGACACTGAACCAGTTGAGGGTGATCATTAACGAGATTTTCACCTGTTTTTCTACTTGCGAAATTCCTTCGTGCGCCCATTCAGATTCACGGTACGGTTGTTTGAAGCAAGGGAAAACTTGTTTACTCACCTCTCATGTCTCATGTTGTGTTCGTGAGACATTTCTCGCCTCACCTCTCACCACCTCGTCAAGCTTACCTTTTCAAAGTTGAGGATCTTACTCTTCTTCTCCTATTATGCCAAGAAACCAACTCTGAACTCGTTACCTTGTTCTTTGTTTACGACTTTCTCTTCATGGAATTTCACCAAACCACTCTTGTATCCTCGAATGGGTAGATTGTAGATTGAGGAACAATTGTGGAAGTGGAAGTAACCGATACTCATTGTTATTTTGATATTTCTTGCGTTTTACTCCATGTATGTACGTATTTTTGCTTATAGTTAGTTATATTATAATGTTTGTAAGAATAAAATGTACATAAAATAAAGTAACAATTCATCTATTAATAGGACTTTTTGTGTTATGTTATAAGCGATAGTTATGTATGCTGATAGTTGAAAAACAAAACAGAATGAGTTTGAGTGAGCGATTGTTAAACCTCAACCAACCATATATTTTCCATACGTATGCATCAGTCCTTCCTGCCAAACCTCTTGTTAGTTGGTGGTAGTAAGTATGTTAGCAATGTTTTTCATATAATAAACACTTTTATTTTTGTTACGGAATAATGAGTTGTTTGATGCGAATGCGTGACAAGTTTAAAGTTTCTATTGTTGACCTAGTACTTAAAAAATATGTAAAATTTGACATTTGTCATTTGTTATAGTTCCAGAATGAGGGCATGAGTATGACATGACGAGTGAGTATTGTATTGATATATGGTATCAATTTATGTTAGGGTACAAGTACAAAGAGATCCTACTATACATACGACAATTAACTTAGGTACTTAATGCGCACCTTGAGAAGAGAATAGGAAGCTATTTAAAAGCACAATGGAATCTAGAAAATGATGACGTAAGATGTACGGGAATACTACAAGTATGCACAACAGCACAAGCACAACTTAGTTATAGGTCACTGGGGTAAAATGATACCAGTTGTTGCAACTTTGTAACCTAATTGACTCATTCATATTTACAACGTTTCAATCCCTAGAAATTATTAAAATCGAGCTAATTAGTTACTACAGTGTGGATGATGTGATTATCAGAGCATGTCCGGTCTATAAGTCTACTAGCAAACCAAACAAAATGAATGCGAGTAAGTGGTACTTCAGATTTGTAACGTTTCAACGAAAAAAATCGAGAAGTAGATAGTTTCTTTATTGGACCTGTCCTGTCGTATGACTTATATAGGATATATATGTAAACCAAGGAATGGGAAGTACAATCAATTCGTTAACAATTAGAAATACAAAAATGCTAAAGTTATGATTTAGGATATTTATAATTGTAAAGAATGAATAGGTAATCGAAAAATTATTAAAAAGAATTCTACCAAAAACTTAGAAATATTCGTCTATATGTGGATGCCCTATTACACCAACAATATAAATTTAATTCCTCTCTCAACATACAACAGCAACCACCTGGAATGTCATAGTTCATAGATTGAATACTTACGATATCAAATTTTAGAAAGTAGATCTGATATCTGGTACTTTTATAGGACAAAGAATTAGAATGGTTAAGATTACGGGATTGTTTGGTTAAAACACGGATGAGTTCATGAGTTAGTATTTTAGACTGACCTCTTTCTTCTTTAGGTTCAGTGATACACTCATTGACTCGCAGATATAATCAGTATTGGTTAAATAGACTATATGAACAATGTAAAAATGTAATGTTCACAACCAAATTGTAAAGAATAGAATTTATAAATTAGATATTTGTAAAAATCTTTAATCGTCAATCGTAGGACAGAATCACGATAAGTTGCAGGGGATTTGAATCTAGTCATTATGTTTACAAAAGAATTTACCAAATTACCAAATGAATATATAATTTCCATCTATATACAATATTATATGGGTATTTCACATTGTAAAAGTTTTTATCACTATTAAAACTAACAACCCCACGCCCCACACTACCTAGTGTATCTCGATTCCCTATCGTAGTGAATCCTTATATATTATATAGAAATTCCATTTGTGTATCTTCATAGATTTAGTCCATTCAGATTATTGTAATACTTATAAAAGAGTAGTTTTCCTATGTAATATTTAGAATATTCATTACAAACTTATCATTCACACAAAGTATCTAAAATAGATTAGCCCTATCAAATTGTACTCACTGATTTTGCAATATAATTTATTGTCACTACTTTAGAATTCACTTGTATCGTCTCAAATTGATGTGTCTGTCTGTACCTGGTTAGAAAACTATTATCAAAGCAATGAAATAAAAGAATGTGTGTATCTTTTTCAAGTAAACAATAACTACTATATACTAAAACCACAGACAATTCATTCATCATCATAAATATCATATCATAAGCGCATAACATAACATTCCCTCGCAAAGCTAACCTTGCAACAATATTCGACCTTGTCCATTGTCACGAGTTCCTCATTCAGGCACCACCAAATTAGACATTTAATATATTTCCTATTTGTACACTATACGGTTTCAAATTCCCCAACTCTCTTTCGAATAACTGTCTCTGCAAATCCGTTTTTAATGATCCATACTGCTCCTCCAATTTTCTTCTTTGATACTTGACTAAAAACTTATTACATTGGTTTATTGTAGCTCCTGTATATAAAGTTTTAAATGTAACATTTTTCCCATCCACTTGTCTAAGGAAAGGTATTGCGGATGTCACAAGGGTGAAAGCTGACCTCCTCATCCTTATAAACAATATTTGGGTGCTATTGTTGATGTATTTAACTGCAACAAGAGAAAACCACACATTAAAACTTTGCAATCCCAAACCATTTATTCCAATAACTAAATAATTTAAAGTTTAGCATTTGAACATACCTAAAAGGCCTGCTTTTGTAACAGCAACTCCATGCACACCATGCAATCGTTTTATCGAACTGGTTAAGGCTTCCATAACCGAATTTGATCGTATAGCTGCATTATTGGCTCCTGAATCCCTTCCATCGGTCACAGAGTACTCTGTTACTAAATATCTGCAAGTTCAAAAACACAATTTGCAACAAACTACAAACACATCAAACAGTGTGCATCATCTACTCATGTTTAGCAAGAACTAAATGCACTACTACAGACTGTGAACATCTTTTTTAGAAGTTGGAAGGAAAAGTAAATAAATAAAAACAAAGGAAAGTTACAATACCTGTGCCTTAATCGAACCATTCCTTGTGATTTTTGAGTTACTGCCACACGGACAACTGATCAAACACCGGAGCTGCGGAGGTATGGACAATATACTGACGATAATTGAATATTTTTGTTTTGGTCAGTCACGAATGACAGAAAACTTTGGAAAAGCCTGAGGTATATTATGCTCTCTTCAGATGTTGGATGTGGATGTGGAAGATGATGTTATGTTATATGTGCAGAGTGACTTTTCCAATTTTTCCGAAGCAAAACACTAACATGAGGAGGCTACCTATTTCTGTGTACAAACGCGAGACAAAACATTCCTTCTATGAGCATGCATGCAATGATGCATTGTGCTGTGCATATGAATCATATTATGAAATGTGAACTGATTTCCCAGTATTACATAATATACCTTGTAGGTTTTATAGGGCTAAAATACACTTCATTTTTTTCTTTATTCGGCTGAAGTTGGTACATTTACAGTAATAAACACCACAGATAGAAGCATTCATGAAGTAATTAGTTTTTTAAAGTTATAAATTCAATAAGACTAAGACTAATCTTCATTTCAACTCTCCACACAGCTACCATTCGTAACTCATTCTTTAAATTAATATTTATACAACTCATCTCAGTACATACAATATTTTATCCTTCATCAGCATCATCACCTAACATAAATGATATTGCATAGACATAAAATAAAACTAGGAGCCAAAGTATCATAGCGTAGCGCCTACTAACTAGTACTGATTCAATTAGTTATTTCTCTTAATTACATTATTTTCAGAGATCAACTTACGCTCAACAACTCCTTCTGGTTCTCGTGCTCCTTAACTTGCAATTTGAGCTGGACGGTACGTTTTGATACCGCCTGCAAGCAAGCAAGGTTTAAGCCACATTATATAAACTTTAAATTGTAAGTCAATAAATCATATAAGTAAAAAATCAAAAAAGACAAGAAGACGATTACAAACGCAAGACAAACACAACAGGAAAATTATTTATCACGTCTTACAAACTACTATTTGGTTTTGGACTGAGACGCTCCTCTGGACTCGGAATGTAGGGCCCTGCTACGGCACCCTCTTCGTCGGTTTCTTCACTGTCACTTGTATCAGTTATATCAAGACACCTTCTGTTTGACAGCTTTGCTAGCGCTTCATCCAAATGGGGTACTGATATGCATTCATCAGTTACCAAGCTTTCCAATATCTCAGTTTCGCCCTGCAACAAAAGTAAACCATTATTTGATGTCACTGGAAATCTAGGGATCAATTAAATGTGTTATGGTAAAGTTTAAGACTTACTTCTAGCTGAATTTCTTCTTCCTCGTCATCTGTATCAGCCAATGCAGTTAAATCTTCTTCAGATCTTCGTAATAGTTTATGTTTAGACAATACAAGCGGTGCATGTATGGCACAACCACTTTTCTCCAGAATTTTAAACACTGGTGTTTTGCAAACATCTTGAACTGCATCAGGACCAATCCGACGCTTACATGGAACCCACTGCACTTGCTTGGTATCCTATGCACAATTTGTTTTTGAATATAATTATGAGTTTAACCAAACATTATAATATAATAACTACCGCAATATTTCTATTAAATTAACTTACACTTAAAATGTGCTTAAAGCAGTAATGAGAACGATAAACTGGTGGATTTGGGCATGCTCTAATAGCGTATCCCTCATTGTAAGCACATTTAGATGACTTAGTTCCTGTTAATCGCGATGATTCTCGTCTATCTCTAGGTTCCCCACTGTCAGAATCCTGCGTCGGTTTCGGAGTCGTAAATGTCAAATGCATCATGCTGCTTCTGACCAGTTGCTTTGGCCATTTTCTCCAATTCCTTACAATATGAAAAACTTAATTGCTAAAAATACCATTCTTTAAACACAACATAATAGTTGCTTAAAAAAGCTCCTTCCACTTGCTTACCTGAACCTTCTTTAACATTTTTAGTCTTTAACAAGCCACGTTGTCCGTCTCTTGTGTATGCGGACTGAAGAATAGCTTTAGCAGCTTCGTACTGCTTAATTTGATGGTCCATATACTCTTTAGAAACGTCAGTACTCAACTTATCAATAAGGTAGGGGTTAGTAGTAAAACGCGGTCCAAAATGCTTCAACTTGTCTAAGCCGTCTTTTAAAAAACGGAATTTGTGTTGACGGGTCAACCATTCCAATTCCTTTTCCCTTGTGTAGAGAGCTTTTAGTTTTCTCAGCTTATTTATATGAATCTGAATGACTTCTTCCGTTGTATAATATCCAGCATTCCTGCAAAAGAATTAATTAATACAACTCATAATTATAAGTTGGTAAAGTTAAATTAAGTACCAATCAACGATTCACAAATACACACTTTTGCCACCTACTTTAACGTATCATAATCCGGCTTTTCAGGATTTACATTTCTTTCCCCTTCAGAATCGCACTCCTCAAGTTGACCGCCAGTATACCTCCCCAGGGGAAATTCTTGCAAGATGTCTGGCTCTTCAGATATTTGTAAAATCACAGGAGTGGAGGTTTCCACTTTTTCGGTGTCAGCTTTAACCAAACCTTAAAACATGAAGATGAATTAATACACGTTACTCTTTCTTTGTTAGCCCATTAGTGGTAGTGGTAGCAAAAGCAAAACAAAATGTATTTTATGTGTATGTGTTATACATACAGTTGCAGTTGTATTTATAACTTTTATAACTAATCGAATAAGCTCTTTTTGTGTTTAACCTTCAGAAAGAATTTTGCTCATCTTGGCAATTATATTTTTCGCAGCGTCAGGGTGTGGAGGTGGAATTCGCTTTTCATATTCAGATTTGGCAACGTGGCAGGCATGTTCTTCGCAAAATCTGAGAAATACAAAGTTTTATCACATGAATTATGTAGTTAGATCAATCATACAAATCGTCAATAAATCAGCAGCCACTAGCCACGATAACGAAAATAGCAGAATAAATACGCCAGCAGCTTACGTTACTGCAGGATCATAGCTTGGATATATTGCTCCACACTGACGTCCGTCTTTCATAAAACGACAATGACTGTACCCCGCTGTTGGTCCTTGATCAAGGTGCTTCTCACAATACTGAGAACCAGGCGTTTTAGTATTTGGACAATGATGGCCTTGAAAGCTGCAATTCGTGTTATCAAAAGGAGGATGAATTCTTGCATGTCGCCTTCTTGAATAGCGTCTTCTTCCTGTAGGTCCAGTAGCAGCGTATGAAGGCGAAGGTGAGAAGTAAATCTCTTTCCTTAAATGGTAAAAGGATTGTGACCCTGAAGGACTACTAGGCGCCCTTTCGAAACTGCCTGCTGATGCAGGTTCTGACTCTACTCGTCGTCTACCAAATGGAAGAGTGCTGGTAGACCCGAACGAAGAACTAGCTAATGGATCCAATGTTCCTGGTTGAGAACTCGTGGAAGGGGTAGTTGGTGCTGAACTTTCCTGGCGGTAGAACTCCTTATCTGCTTCCTATAGATAAGCCAATAATGTTGTAAACAACTAACATCAAATGGTTCCTCAGAAATAAATTATTTTGTCATGCAACTACACATAACTCCAAAAAAACATACCTCTAAAGTCCACAATAAATCATCGACAACAGTGGAGGGCCATGTAGTTTCCTCCACTTCCTTCTTGATAGGAGAAAAGCTCATTCTTTGCTTATTTATTACAGCACCCATCGAATTCTGCTGTAAACTTTCACGACGCATTCGATGAGATCCACTTTGATTTGACTTATTAAAATGCCCCCTGGAAAACTTTAAGCGATTACGATGGGATTTATTTTTGAATCTGTTCGAATGAGTAGCCCTAACACATATAGGATCACTAGAGGTCTTCAATAAGTCAATATAGTCCATCTTCCTCCTTCTAGGACTTACAATCTCAATAACCTTTTTCTTCTTAACTGGTTCTTTAAAACTAGCACTGCCACTGCCAACACTGACACCACTTCCACTTAAAAGAGTCATAGGACTGTTCCTTCGGGAGCCCCCACTTGCATGGCTCGCAGAATTTGTCCTTTTTATAGGAGTTTTATGAGGCCTGCTAGCTGGAGGAGTTGGAGTCTTTCGAGCACTAGTTATCGTTGCAACTACTGGTGGAGGCTTTGTAACAATCGGCGGTGGAGCTATAGAATCACTTTGTGTTAATGAAACATAACTTTCTTTTATCACAGGTGGAGGAACTGCCTGTATGGGAGTACTCCTACCACTAGTACCTGAAGTTGTTGACATAACTGGTAGTGGAATGTTGATTGAAGACAGGTTTTGACTTCCACTTGTAGTAGGTAATCCCATTTCCGTTGGACTTTCACTGAAAATAAAGAATCCCATAAAAACGTTAATAGTTGCCACATTGTGCATTGTACACTAGCGTTATTAGCGTAGTAATCAGTACCTTCAGAATTACTCATAAGATTCAACATTCAAAGATTATTATATTCAATTAAGCTGCATATTTTGCCTTACCTCCTACAAACCAGTTTCTCCTTCCGAGATCGATGCTTCCTACTTCCGCTGCCGCCGCTTTCAGGTTTTGGTCTATCAGCCATCGTAGAAGTGAGCTTAGGTCTATTAGGTTCCGTTTCAACCAAAGTCGGTGCAAAATGAACAGAAAGACGACGAGGCTTTTGAACAGTGTCATCTTCCGCAACTTCCTTTTTGACTTCCTTCAGATCCTCCATCGCGGACACCGATTTCTCAGTCCCAGAAACGGCAATCTCAGCCACACTTCCACTACTACTGCTTTTAACAGCCTTTTTATCCACACTCGGCTTTCTCTTCATAGCTCGTAACTGGGCGTCACTAATTTCAAAAGGATTTAAACGAACAACTGGGTCTAAATGAGGGGCTACTGATGATGAATCTTTAGAAGATGAAGTTCCACTGTTTTCAACTCCGTTTCCTTTATCACCGTCGCTTTGAGCAGTGGTTTGACTTTGACTCACGCCGTTGTTGCTACCACCAGAACTCACAGCTGGTGAACCCGGATTAGACATCGTTCAGTTGGGAAATCGCAATTGTTTTACTTTAGGATATTTTTTAGTTGCATTTCCGAAACCAAAACAAAACAAAAAACGCAGGAAAGGGTTTTGGGATCTCTGAACACAAAAAGAAAAGGATAAATGCACCTTTGGTTCTCGCGCTCTCTCACATGCTTGATGCCTTTTCTTATGGATGGAGTGATACTCTCATGCAAACCCGAAAGCATCTCTCTCTTTGCGTGATCGTGCATGCATGCATGAGGCTCTCCTCGTTTTTTACCTTTATCTTTTTTCTTCCAGACTTGTTCACTTCTTCTTTGTATCTCTGACCTCCGACTGCGACTTTTCCCTGACAAATATTTCTATATAGATGATGAACATTCAAAACTGTACATAAAAGTTGCTTTTCCAGTTAGCTAGACAATTTAAACGTCAAAAAAATTGATTTCAAACTTTCTTTATTTATATCGAATCGATGGAATCTGATTGATCCTCGGAATTTCATATTATTTAGTCTGAACACAAATTATAATCATACAAACAAACAAATATTATTATGCATAATACCTAATATCAACCCTTAATCTTGGTTTTTCAATATTCAAATCAGTAATAATAATACATGAACATGACAATCGATCATGACATTTGCGAAATTCTTGGTCTCTTGCTTGACTTGACACACAAACATACATCATACATCGCATAATACCACACACTATGGTATCGTACATTATAGTAATACATACACTTTACATAATATATTAGCTCATTACTCACAATTAGTGAGTACAGTCATGAGGACACGCTGGACACAGTTTAGTATAGTATACCTGACACCAGAAACAAACTAAGCTTGAGTACGTTACGCTTTGCTAAGGTTAATTGCTGCATACTTGACACTCAATCAATAAATGTTAATGATGCATTAATATTACTCGTAAGCATAAGTCCAATATATCTAAGTATAATAATATAGTCATGATATGATATTTTAAATAACTGCATGTGTAAATGTAAATTCCTGTGACAATGAAAACTTGAAATCTTGGCATGTTCAACAATGCGCATCGTCAACGTAAACTGCAATTCTCTTCTATACTCCTGATCAATTGTTAGTTAAGCTCAAAAATAAGTCACAAAAATCTGATCATAGATAGACATTCAGAATTCGATTAGCACGAATCAATAACAGAGACCGTTACAATTTTCAGACGGAGTACACTAAGCATGAAATAATTTAACAATTTCAACAAATGTAGAATGTTACACGATGTGTTATAAGTTATGTGGTAATGTAGTACAAGTAAAAGTATACTATGATGTCGTGGAATGAAATACGTTGAGTTTTCTTGATAAGTATAATATGTAATGCTGATAAGCACTGCACGCTCATAGATTACCCGTCAAAACGATGTTAGCATAACAAGCTTTAGAGAGCTTCGTATGCACTTGAATCAACATTAACAGCTTGCACAGATGTATCTCCAGATAAGAACTCTTCCAAATCCATGTGATGGTGGATATTGTCCTTCTTACTCGACTTCTTATGCTTGCTCTTTGAAGATGACTTTTTATGACGGCTTGATTTTTTGGAAGATTTTTTCCCTCCTGATTCTAGGGAAGACGGCTGTTCTTCCTCTACTGAACTAGCTGAATTATTTTTGGCATTTTCATCGGTTACGAATAAGCTAAAGCCTAATTTGTTAGCACCAAGGTCTTTAGATTCATTTTCTGTGGGAACAGGACTGGCTTGATGAAGAACTTCTTCCTCATCATCAGAAGTGTCTTTGGCATTCACAATGCTATCCGGTACAATGATTCTAGTGGAAGTTGTACTTAAAATACCTTCGTCAAAATCTTCTTCAATGGAAACTACCAGCGGATTCCCTCGTTTTGATGATTCGTCATCACTAGATTCAAATTCCAACCTCGTAGATCCACCGGCAGAAGCATTTGCAGCAGCATCATTCAAAAACGCATTGATATGTTCATCGGTATCAGGTACAAAATCATCAATTCCACTGCGACCTCCATGTTTAGGAGTTGGGACTGATGTATAGTTTCCAGCACGATTTTGATTACTATTTCTATCGTCTTTTAATGCAGTTGATTGGTTAGGAGATGCGGAAGAACTGGATGGTACGCTATTTGGCACGAGTGATACCCCTGGTACTTTTACCCCTTTGGGTACCTGTACAGGAGGACGATTACTTGAAGGATCTGAATTAACTGCAAACTTTGCAGCAGCTACAACGGCGGCTTCCGGCTCTTTAGCTTCTTTCAGAGCCTTTTCGCTGGCGAGAGCTTGGGCTTGAGCTAAAGAAAGTTTCGGAGGTGCTAATGCGTCGGCAACCTGTCTTCTTTTCTGGGAAAGTCCATCAATGAATCTAAACACATAATATTTGCATTGTAAATTCTAATTTCTAAAGCGTACACCTACTGTCTACTGAATTACTTAATATAAAAAGAAAATGTTACTAACAAGTCGTAGTTGGCTTCGTCGCTTTCCACATAAAGATCCAACTCCTGGTAGCAGATTTCCGTTTCAGATTGATTTGTTTCCAGTTGTTTTAGCAAAGCTTCTCGTTGTAATTGAAGATACGGTAGATTAAAAAACTTGTGGATAAATTTTAAGCCAAAGCCATTTCGCATACTACTTTCTGCATAGCGGACTGCCCCTGAACCACCCCTGAAAATATGAAAACAATTATTAAAATATACCAGTTAACTTCTGCAACATTTGAACTTAATTTTACGTACTGTGATTTCTAATTGGCTTACCTTTCGAGATTCTCTATGAAAAACGTCACGGTGTCTGCGGCAATAGCTC
Source organism: Orchesella villosa (assembly GCA_036850725.1). NCBI lineage: Eukaryota > Metazoa > Arthropoda > Collembola > Entomobryomorpha > Orchesellidae > Orchesella > Orchesella villosa. The sequence goes on along the minus strand of JAANSM010003077.1, from coordinate 430 downwards.
TAAATAAACAAATTGACATTTTAAATAAAACACAGCTTCCGTGACCAATACAATGATAATCAATGATTCCATCAAACTGAGACACCAACCTGTGATGTCCCATGTCACGTCTATTTCCGAGAATCAAAATGGGAATGTGTTCAGGCACGTTTTCGATTTCACGCTTAACATAATCAAACGTCCTACAATTCCACACCACAAGTTATTCGTAATTACATGAATACACCACCAAACCCTTTAAAACAGTATTCTTGTTTCGAAAGAAAGTTAAAAGTTTTAAAATCCACACTCACCAAGTTTTTGTGATGTCGAAGACAAAAATAACTCCATTTGTATTTTTGTAAACATCAATAGTATTCGCATCCAACCCATACTCTGGAACGTTATCCATTCCTGCCTCACTATGGCTGTTTTCAATCTTCAACTTATC
>JAANSM010003076.1:0-13600 GCA_036850725.1 Orchesella villosa | reverse complement strand
ACACCAATTTGCGGTACTATATGAGAATATAGAAATATCTCTATGTAATGTTTATTTAGGGAGACAAAAGCGGAATATACTTGCGTTTTCATTCTCATACATACGATAAGAAAAACGAGTATTGCGAAAATGGCTCGGGTTATAAGAAGTAGAGACAGGCGGGAATACAAGATGAAAAAATCAGAATATGTATTTCCTGTTGTTTCATATTCCACAATACAATGCAAGTTCCAATGACCTATAGCGTAAGATATGGATCCATTCTAGTCTTTCTTTCGGCAAACACACAAGTACATAGTAATATAGTACATGTATATCCCTGCACCGATTTCGTCGAGTATCTATCACGGCACTGTATTTTGGCTCCTGCCACCAAGCATTCCTTCTGGTTGCTGGCTTTTTGGTTTTCATGAAATTAGTCCCAAGGGTCACGTTCTTTTAAAAGTTTAACCAGCTCAGGGAGATTGTAAACATAAACAAGAAATGCGCCTATGATTGTAGAAATGTGATACAGCATTTTGTTGCTGAAGTTGAAACAATTGGTAAAGAATGAAAGTTCGTAGACAGACCCAAAGAATGATGCGTACGACCTACTTGATGATATTTTATTGGATACTTCATAATGGAGACGAGAAAATCAAAACTGACCTAAATTTAATTGATGCACATAATATTTTTTAATCTTTCTAATGACGAACAATCTATCTTATTGTTTTTTTGCAGACGGGAATTCCTAGAATACATAACTAATTACCAACACCACGTCACAGGAGAATATCTTATATTTACATCGCTACTCAACTAAACATAACACGACAAAAAAACCACACGCGAAATCCTAATGTGAACTACGTCGCAGAATTAAACTCCGACTACACACCTTGTTATACGATTTATCTAGTTTAATACATAAAACAAGTATACGAATACACCAAAAAGAAAAGAAAATTATCTACAACTAACTACTCTACAACCATCATACACAACACAGCAAGCAAAAAAAGATTTTAAAGCAAGTCATCGATGGGAACCTATTTTACTCGATGAATTATACTACTGTATATATGCAACTGCAACAACGTATACGATTCGACTGGAAGCTACCACATTTAGTGATTACTAAAGAGTAACCATTAAAAAACCATAACATAAATTACTATAGTTTTATATACAACTCATCGCGTATTCATCATAAATTCCTTTGGAGCACAAGGTATACAAGAAAAGGAAGCAAAGCTGGATCCAACAACATTTACTTCTCTCCCCCCTGCCCCTCCTCATCATCACGGGATGACTTCCTATTTCTCCAACTCATACATTCCGGACTTGAGAAACGGGACACCGGATCATTATCAAACATGCACGACACCGGTAAACGGTGCAACACCAGATCCGAGTTGTGACCCCAGGAACTCTATCCATCATTATGGCAACCATCACAATGGCCAAGGTGGCCAGCCTCTCTATCCCAGATTCCCCCCATACGACCGTATGGCTGTGGGACCTGGCGGCCCTGGGACTCCTGTGCAGTACTACCAACAGCAAGGAGGAGGTGCTGGTCAACTCATGGAGAATCAGTACCGACCCCCTTCCCCACCACCATCAGTCAATCCTGGGATTCCAATGGGAGGCCATGTTGTCAACTTAGGTCAAAGTCCTGGAGGTTACTCGTCATGCAAAATGCAGCAACAGCAACAACAACAGCAGCAGCAGCAACAACAAGTTCCACAACATCAAAGTCCTGGGGCAAATGGTCCACCACTTGGAGTAGTAGTTCCTCCTGTTGTGAATCATAATCACAACCAACATCCCGTTGTCGGTGTTGTAGGTGGGCCACCTCTCAGCCCTGATCCAGTTACTGGACAGTCAAACCATGTGAATGTTGTCAATGTCAATCATATGAACAATCCTCAGAATGGAAACCATCATGGTAGTCATAATCACATGGGAATGTATAATAATATGGGTGGAGCTCCTCCTCAGCCACCTCAACATCCTATGACTCAAATGCATGGTCAACCACCTCAGCAGCAGCCACCGCCACAACTTCCACAACAACAAATGGGACATCACCCAAATCAAAATCATCAGAATCCACACCAAAGTCCGCAGCAGCAGAATAGTCCTGCTTCTGTGCTTCCTAGTCCATTATATCCCTGGATGAGAAGTCAGTTCGGTAAGCAAAAAAAAGATTTTTTATGGATATTTTTGCATGTTTGCTGCCCCTAGTTAAAATGCATTTCGCTTAGTTTTAGTCTTTATCTCAGATCAAGCAAATGAAGTATTAATTCCTTTAATGTTTGTCCTGACCTACGACAACGGCAATGATTCTGAACAAGGTTGTATCTTGTAGTGTAACTTGTTGAATCACATTTTATTGCTGTTTTAGTGTTGAGGTAGTATAGATTAGAGATACCGCGTATGATAACGTTAATGGGCCCATAAAGATGTAAAACTGGCATTATTAGTACTCTTGAATGGCNGTATGATAACGTTAATGGGCCCATAAAGATGTAAAACTGGCATTATTAGTACTCTTGAATGGCTTTTATGTGCATTATGAGCTGGAAAGCGGGTGCAGCGCTAAAGCTGCAGTCAGCAGTGAGCTAGTTATGGGACAGTAATGATGTAGGCGAATTACATGCAATGTACATTTTATATAAACATGTAGATATAATACAAAACGTATTTCCACATGTTAAAAGTGATATGGCAGCTGGGTAGATAGGATGTTGAAGGAATATTTTACGAGTCCATAAGTTATCCCATTTGACTGCAACTTGGAGCTAGTTGCGGATGAAAAAGAAGAAGGTATAAAACATGTTGGCTTGGTTGGTGCCTTTTTCGTATTATGACTTCCATCCAGTTGGTTTTTAGCTCGTAAATTCTCTCTTAATCTCTTATTTTACTCTCATTCTTCGGAGAACCTTTTAAACGCACCAAAAGCACATACGAGCGTATCTATTGCATTGCAGTGCGTAAGAAAACATTCCATTGTGATTCTTGTGTCCACTCAACTGCATTTCTAGGTTAAAGCAGTGTTTAACCGCTTTTGCATTAACTAAATGGATACATTTCTGCATTGAAATTTCAACTCAAATTTTTCGAATTGAAGGAATCTCTGATCAAAGAATCTGCTAATTTGAATAGGATCTATATTATTGTTGGTTCATATTATTTTAGGATCGAGTATCTATCAAAAAATCTCATAGCCCTTCATCTTTTTAAAGAATATGCCTGTAAATATGTATTTCTATTCACACTCTGCTGAATTGAATTGCCTACCTGGAAGTAAATGTAAGATGTGAGCTATATAGAACCCGTCCGTCCCAACTTACGAATACAGACACCTTTAGTATAAATCTTTCTGATACCTTTTTTTCTTACAAACTCTACCCATCCAACTTTTTTGTATCTTTTCTTCTCTACAGTTTTAAAATTCAAATATGCGCATACTAAAATCAAATGGTTTGCAAAGGAACTCTTCTTGAAAGTGCTGAGTTACCACCATGCATAAATACATAAAGGCTGAGCTCTGCTTTTTCTCTTCTTTTATTACTATGTTATGCGTTAGAGTAGGAAGCACACACGGGGTAAACTCTTACGCAAGTTAGACCACAAGGCGTTTCCATTGTCGAAAATTGATGACCCTACTCAAGTTTCATCTCTTTGCATGGAAGTAGCTTTTCTTACTGATGCTGAATCATGGAAAAACCTGGCTTTACCCGAACCAACATGCATAATACGTAATTTTGTTGTAAGGCACGTAATAAAATGAAGTTGTCTCCCCCTTTTTATTGCACTTCTGCCTTTTTTTCTTTCTTTTAAGTGGGAAAACATTGAACTCTGATTTTTATTATGTCTTTTATGGTTGTAAATACTCACCCTGGGCAAGGTCACAGGACTTGTGTAAGAAAGAGAGGAACGAGCAATGCTGAAAAGATTCCCTTACCATCTCACTATATTCTATTTGACGCAATACCTTCCGTGTTGCCTTGTAGGTACTTTAAAAGGGTCATCAACTATTTTATAACCCCTGTACTTTTGTCCTTTTTATGCAAATACATCCACATAAAGCTGACAGATTCAATGAAGAAGTCAACAAGTTGAGTAAGATGTCAGGAAACTGACGTGTCATAAAATCAGAGGAAGAGTGAATGGCCTGAGACGTTATGTGTTAAACAAGATATAGATTTATACAATATATAGTCATGCGTCCTTGAAACTCGTATCAGTAATGCATACAACAGCACTTTTATTTATACACCTTATTTCAAAGTCTGACAAAACATACAATCAAGACATCATCATTCTCAAGCTTAATCAGCACAAAAGTCCAGTCCACTCAGTTTCATTTTCATTTGAGGATTAGCATGTACTTTACTTTTGCTGTCTGGAAAGTGTAACACTTTCAAAATACTTCATAACATGTTAGAACAACATCATAATATGAAGTTTTTGAAACGTTTTCGTTTCTGGTTTTCATTTCGATCACGGAAACTAAAACATATTTTCGTTGTGTTGTGTGGTATATATAGTTGATAGTGGGTTTATATGCATATCTGAATCGTAGAGAGCTCATCTTCAGCTTCATCAAAATAAATACGTTAAGCTCAAGTGTCAAACTTTAAATCAAGATATGTAGCAGTTTTGCATCGTCATGTTCAGGGAGATCTGTGTAGAGTGTAGCTTAGTTCATGTGAAGCATTGTCTGTTGATAATGAAACGACGTCAGTGATCTGTTTATCATCATTAGATTTTTGGTAGATATCAACAGAAAAATCCTGACAGATTCAAGCCATCAACAGTCTATGTATAGGTTAAGTTGTAATGCATGGGATATGGGAAGTTCTATTCAAAACTTTGAGTGCGTGGGGAAGAGGATAGAAATGGAACAGAAAAAAGTGCTTGTTTTAGGGAAGAATTTATTTTTTGTGAGCCAAAAACTCTATATTATGATGCACGAAAAAGGAGGAGATTGAACATGATCAAGGAAACTCTGTATTACATGAGGACGTTGACAAAGTGGTTGTGACACTAGAATCGAAAGAGAATAATACATTGGTTTATAGTTGACATTCTTCATGGCCTATTATCGAACTAATTGTATGAAACATCAGTCACAAGCAGTCAACTTCTAGCAGCCAGCCCATTTTAAAATTAATTAGGAATTGCCTGACATTGCAATCAGTGAATGGGAGGTTCAAGTTTGAAGTTAGGATGGGATTTTGTAATTTGTGATGTAGGTGATTTTGATTGTATCTACTATGTGCTGACACAATATAAGGTACTTCTGCAATTTTTCCTTACCACAGTATTAAAATTAGTTTTTGCGTAGATTTCCCAAAATAATTTCATACTGGTGATGAACAAAGACTGAAATACAGGATTGCAACAGCCGCTTAATATACACTACGCCCAATATTCCGAATGGGGAAAATTACAGGGTTTTTTATTTGTCGGTAAACAATACCAATAATGCGTCGAATGTCAATCCCGTACATATATGCAATATGTGCATGCATACAAAATTCGTTGGTAGATCCACGAAAATACATAATTGCGTTGCATGATGTTTTTACCAGTATTTTGGGAGCAAAAAGGGATACAAATATTAAGTTCAATAGGGTGTATGCATTTTGTAAACAGCTTGAGTGTATTGTAGCCGACTGGTGTTTTCATTTTACGCGTACCTTTGATGTGTGAGTGTGAATCGGATATGCCTCCACTAGTATCAATTACTAAAGGCTTTTGATGCTTTCTTTTTTAGGCAATTTATCATTTCCTTTTCATTAGTCAACGAAATCCATTGTTTACATTGTTTGTGAGTGTGTATGGATGTAATCATCGTAATGAGAAAATAGGCAAGATGGTTGGAATTCGGATACAAGTTAAACCATGCATTGTTATAGTCCCGATTCTATTCAGCTATGAACTATATCTTCTTACATAGTAGCGCTACACACACTCGAGTTAGATATACGCATACAATATGCGGACTTCGGGCTTGTTTTATCGTAAGAGCAACGTGCAACACAGAAAGTGAAATCAATTATTCAAAGCATCCATATTATTCTTCGCCAGCTGAATAGTGTAGGTATAGATTTAGGTGCTACGTCAAGTTAATGTTGTAAGCTAGGGTTGCAATCCAATGTATCCATCTAAAATATTAATATTAATTCGCATTATCATAATATAGGCCTGATTGAATATAAAACGCAGTGCATGTTTATGAGCTTGTTGTGGCACATCTTTCTAGCCAACCATAACTTTCTATTTTAGCCACTCGTCTCATTACACATCGTTCGTCACCTCGCAAGTGTTTACTACCCTTAATTAATGTAGCTTATGATAAATCGTCATTGATATTATTCGTTATACTAGCTTAACTTGGCAGCTTGAGCCACGCAGATTTGCAGTTTTTGAAGGTGTAGTAGCATATGCTCGTGATGTAATGAGGTGGTAATTGAGCAAGTTCGAATAAAAATAAGGTTACATTTTTCTAGATTGATCTACCAAAGTTTCATACTGGGCTGCTTGATTTGGGCAGAATAAGCCAACAAATTGAATCGGTAAAATATATGAATAATGGATTGTGATTCCAATGCCACATTATGCATCGTGCATGGCATTGTACTAAAGCTGTTTCCCGTTGAGTATACATGGCTCCAATGAGAACTTCATATTTATAAGCAGTCACAACATAAATAGGAGAGCAAATAGAACAATGCAAACTTGTTTGAAATTCAATGGCTATCAGAATTGTCTAAATACTCATCCAAGACAAATCGTTAATAGCGCTCGTCTGTGGAAAGTAATGATGTGCCGAATCATGAAAGAAAGTCTCACGCTTGAGCCAATCCTATAGAGGTACGAAAGAGAACCATAGCACATCACCTCCGACAGATGTATGAAAGTGTTGCGGTAAAAATAACAACAAATAAAAAACGGAGCTAAATTAAATAATCTCATCCAATTTGACGAGAAACACCATACGCTGTAATTATTCCGACGAGCCACCTGCCTATCATTCACCCATCTGGCTAGCATTCAAGTCAATATTTCTTGAAGTTGAAACCGATTTCATATAATATGAAATGAATACGAGAGAATCACGATGGCGCATACTGATATATAACATTTTGGTACTGTACTCCGTGTACCTTATTATTATATGGAAAAAAGTTTCCGAGAAAAAAATCATGATGGTTTCAGGATGCATGCAAGAAATTCCTACTTGGCTTCAGGGGGTTCCTTCCTTCCTACATAACGTAGAATCCCGACAAAGAGCAGACCAAAATATAACAAAACACAACTACAGCTGTCTACTTGCTCAGCAATCTCAATGCTAGAATTCTTTTGTGAGTGACAAGCAGGCTTGGCTTCATACGCTTATAAGCTAAAGCTATGAAGTTTTTTCGTGAGGAGGAAAATGAGCCTCTTTGTGACTTGACTTGAGTGACTGACAGACAGAAAGACGGTTGGATTTTGATTTGGCTCACGGGATGCTATGAGATTATATACCCTAACTACCTACTATGTACTTACATGATTCACACTCCAAAAACATTCCTATGCACCTTCTTGTAAGAATGAAAAAATGTCAGTCAAATTTTGAGGAAATGAATAGCTATTTTACAAAATGACGGATTTGAAACGGTTGCCCAATTGGTAGATAACGCTGTGTGGTTGGCCCAATGATTATGAATGTTAGGCACATTTGTTCATTTCATATGCGTATTTAAATTTAACGTTATTTTAGACTGCATATAAAATTCTTGATTTTAATTAGTTCCTGCTTTTCATACACATCTCATAGGTATAAAAAAGTATTTTTCTGATCGAATTTTTCTATTAATTTCTTTGTCACAGAGAGGAAACGGGGACGACAGACGTATACACGCTATCAAACGCTTGAACTGGAAAAGGAGTTCCATTTTAACCGTTACCTCACCAGAAGAAGACGAATAGAAATTGCCCATGCCCTTCCCTTTGTCTGACAGAACGTCAAATTAAGATCTGGTTTCAGAATAGGAGAATGAAATGGAAAAAGGAGAATAAGGCCAAGGTGGAATCTGGAAACTCGTCTGCTAGTGAAGCCGGTAAATACTTTTACATTCTTGTCTCTTTGTAGATAAATCGATTTCTATAATCTAATTCATACAAACACTCTTCCCGTATGAGCTCCAAAACCTTGCATATTTTTTATGTATATATATTTCAATTGTAACTCAATCCCTTCAATTTTTATTTGCAGATTCATAAGCACAATAATCATTTTAATTCATCTGTGCATCAATCAACCCATGCCGTCATGTCAATGTTATCTCTACACTTTTGTCATCCTCCTCGTTCAAGCAAGCAAAGCACCTAAAGGTTTTCATTTTGACTCTCAATTTTCATCGCCATCATCATCACCATCATCAGCACCACACAATTTGTAACTATACAACCTCCGTCTTCATCTGCTAGACTAAAATATTCAGCTTCAACTCAAGACATCAGCTTATAGTCTTCAACTTCTCATCTCACGTGTTCCGCCCTGCACTAAATATCTGCTCTCACCACCATCACAAAGCGGAAGTTTCCAGGATGATCCCACAGAACCCAACTTTAAACTATTTCTGCGAAGCCTACGTCTCTACTCCATCACTGCATTACATGATATATATATATGATTTGAGTTTCAAAGTGATTTCGTTCTATCTGTGATTGTGGTCTTTAGGTAAAACTCCTTTTCGTTTTAAGTATTACGCGAGTTGTACCAGTAACAACATGTATTTGATATATATATATATGATTTGAGTTTCAAAGTGATTTCGTTCTATCTGTGATTGTGGTCTTTAGGTAAAACTCCTTTTCGTTTTAAGTATTACGCGAGTTGTACCAGTAACAACATGTATAACGGGAAGTTAAACAAGACAACAATTTAAAAATATGCTGCAGGGAAGAAGGAGTTGGTGGACGCGCATATCTCGTCTTTCCTGGGATGAGTACACGATTTTTAATGACATTATTTTTTAGTTCTCTCTATATTTATACCTAAAAGAATGTATGGGTTAACCTTCATTTCTTCTCATTACTCCACTTGCACTTTTACCAAAAAAAGCTTAACTAAAACATTCAGTTAATTAACCCTTTTAGAAGCTTTCACACATTCAATATTGGTGTATTCATGAGCATAAAAAAGATAGCATGCATCGAAAAGATGCTGATGTGGAGGATGGTATGGTATGCATAAAAAACTAGTATGTGTGCCTACCAATATTATTACATTACAATTACAACCGACGCACTCATTCATATATATATCTGCATTTTTTGTATCAACTTTCATTACAATCATTTAGGCTTCTCGTTTACAACACAATATTCGAATAATTTATTCTAATGAAGGTGTATAACTTGTTGCATAACATATTTCTAAATTATTATACTTGTATTGCACCTTGCACAAGTTGCTACTGACTATGCTCCACTTCATTTATTGAGGCCTAGCTCTAAACTGTGTAGCATTACAAACGATTATATTGAGCAGGGACACATTTTGTCAGTATCCGGATTCGGTTTATGTTGTTATAATATATGGTATCATTCATGTCTGCATGGATTGAATTTGATTCACTGTGAATGAAGGTGACACAAAAGGAAAGATGGCACAACATCATCATCACCTCATCATCATCATGATTATGCCAGGCCAGACTTAATGAATAATCTATCGTAATGAGTCTGAACATTTGATAAAAGTATATGCAGATTGCAGACAGACATGAAATCAGCGAGTTGAAGGGCAAATGTATAGAGATACGATTTCTCAGTATTATGCACGTACGTATACTACTATATACTATTATGGATAAGTTACATGAGAGAGAGGAGCCACACTCGTAATGAAAAGTACCGTAAATATTTACAGATATCTAATTATTACTACGTATATATTGCAACTCTCTAAGGTTCACTTGTAAAAATGTTACGATACGAGCGTAGGACTAAAATATGGTAGTGCGACGAGAAGAGTAATCTATTACAAATACACACATATATACGTATTGTATAGCCCTTCATAATGAATGTGACGCATATATATATTGTTCTATATTATGTATACTATTGCAGAAACGTCGGTTTGGATAGTACATCACAAAAAACAAAAGCAAATTTTATTTGTTGAAACAGTCTTATTACACAAATGCAGAATGGTGTGTTACTTTCAATTGAATTAGAAACGCATATACTAACTATCAATAGAGGGAAATGTGCACTGTAATATGGAAATTGCAGTCACAGCAGATATTTTGTTTTTCTTTGGACCTGGATTTAGCAAGCAGATATTTTAGTTGCAGCAGGGAACCAAAACTAGCCACAATTTTTTTTATATAATGGTGAATAATTTCAAATGATTTTTTTCAAATTTTCAATCAGAGATATATAGTTTGATATGACGTGCTGTGTAGAGGCATATAGATTGTTGCTTCCTTCAGATGAAATGATTTTATACAAAAGAATCTCAATAATGACCGTATTCAAACAGAGAAGATACGTAATTGAAATACCTATATAGTTAGTTAATTATTAATATTATTTTTAGTCCTACGTAACCCCAAAAGTATACGAGAAACCATAAGCATGTTGATTTTTAATCGACCTATATATAACATTTTAAAAATATACCTAAATATCTCATGTTTATGGTGAGTTAAATATTTTGCTCATTTTTATTAGATTGTAGAAGGCTCATTTATTGCATATTAACTCTGCACCCAATTTCATCATGCATTATTTTAAAAAAGTTTTGTCATATTATGATGGACACAATGATTTTATACAACACGCGATGAATGTTATAGGAATTCTGCTGTTATAATTGTCATAATAATATGTGTGAAGACAAAACAGGATATTTTTAAAGGAAAGTACCAGGAAATGAAAGTATACAAAAGCAACCAAATATACGTACTAAGAATGTTATATTTCATGAATGCATTATTTATACATATTATGTATTGGTGCATGAGTTATGTTCACGTTGAAATGGTAATATGGAACGTGCTCCGGTGATATTTACAACATTTTAGAGTTAGTTTGTATTTGACAAGAAAAAACGTAATCTTTATATTATCATTATTATTATTATTATTCAACATATAACATGTCGTTCATTTTTTATTTAAGAAAGAAAAAGCTGTCTGATAGTCATTTTATTTCGTAAATGAAATACACACACACATCTCGTAGGGTAGGCTTGTTTATTCGCATTGTTTGTGTAAATCCAAGCTTACGCTACAACACATGAGACAAAATTAGTGATGCTGGTATACGAGACTTGTAAAATGAATTTAACATTATAATATTATTATTATTGTTATGTACATGTGAATGAATATATGTACGTACATATAATATGTAAGTTATTTTAAGTTGTCGTTTTTGATCGGTTAAGTATAGAGTTTTTACAGATAAGTTATGGTTTTTAATATTTTACCCGTTGCAATCTTGAAAAGAGCCCGAGTGAGTTCATTACAACGTACTATATAATACACACACACACATCATATAATATACTGTGGTGAAACGACAGGATTATTTTTCTCCCTCCTCTCTTTAACTCTTAGGTTTGATATTTCCACGAAGCTTTATGTATGTAGGTCTCATCTCATCATCAGAATGCATAAGCATATAAATCATCTCTTAATTTAAGGTTTTATACAAAAGCACTACATCATCCATCTTCATCACTTGTCAACAAATATGCGTGTCTAAGCCGTGCGAATAAGTACACGATCCTATAATATTCACTGATGCATATGGCTTGCTGTGTATTGGACAAAAAAAAGTAAATTACGTACGTATAATATTTAAAGTATCAAAAGAAGAGAGAAAAAAAATCATGATAACATGGACATGGACAGAATTTGGACAGCAAACCAAAAACACTACTATATTTTCTCGTATGAGTGACAACACTACCTATTTATTACAAAAAGTGTTGAATATGAAAACTATGATGATATAATGCTAGTAATTTATAATAGCTTCGCAGAGCTTCAAGCTAAAAACATCCAATCAGCTAAACACGTATAAAATCTGGAACATTAATATAGCGGCAAAGCAAAATGTATTAATTTATACCCTAAATTTTTGTCCTGATATCACATCATTCATTTTTAGTCATTTTCTCTTCCAGGTTTACGTAGATTCACAAGAAATTTGTATCCAGAAATATTTGATAAAGCAATTTATTTATAAACAAGAGATCCTCATGATATAAGTGATTACCGTTCAAGGTGGCGAATTGAAGTATACGTAATATAAACAATAAAGTAACGCAAAGTGGTAGTAAAAGTATACTGCATTTCATTCATTCATAAGAAAGAAAAAAACTAGTTTATTTGCTTGGCGAGTGTACATTGTTTAAACAAATAAGAAAAAAAAACGTCTAATCCAATATATTATGCAGAGAACATACACACGTATACGTACATACATACGTTCGTAGAAAGCTATATCATATTATAGTATTTGGGAAAAGTAGTGTTGTTATATTCAATATTGAGTAAAAAAACATGAACATATTTCATATTGCACACTCACACACACACAAATGATTCTTTCTCTATTTAAAGCAAAAAAGTACGTGAATCCTCATGAATGGTACAAGGCAAAAAGAAATACGATACGATTGCATATTATACCTTTTACGATTTACGATACTATAAAAATGTAGTTTGTAAGGAACAGAAATATTATATACTATAGAATTTTACCTTATATACGTAAAAAACTGCAACAACAACACCTGCGATTGATTGTGTATGATGATGGTGTGTATTACTACTATATATTATATTGTTATATTTACAGGATCATTACTACTTTGTGAATTGTATGATATATTATACACATTATACTATATAAGGGCTTTAGAAAATTAAGTGAAAAGAAAAAGGTGACCGAAATACACACCACCTTTACACACTTGAATATAAATATATATAAATAATCCTATATAGACATTTTTTTAGGATTATTGCAAACAAGTTGTATTATACATATATATTACTGTGTAGGACACTATAGATAATGTTATATAAATTCCGAATGTTATCAACCATAATTTTAAACGATGTTACTATTACTCTAAGCTATATATATATATACACATATAGATATATACAGGTACATACATACGTAATATATATTAAATACCAACTATCATTATTATTATGCATAAAAAGTACATTATTAATGATAATACATTCTATATTATTTGATGATAACGTGTCAAAACATCTTGTCTTCTTGGAATCTTCATTTAACATTTATCAACTCATTTTACTCCATCTGAAGCATATAAATAATATAATTGCATGCAAATTAGTTTATCTTTGCATAAGTAATCCAAGTCTTAAGTTCAGGTTTTTTTAGTATATTTTTGGCAATGAAAACAGGGAAGGGAAATGGAGAATGAATGAAATAAGCATTTAAAACAGATTGGGGTAATTTCGCAGATTCATTTATTCGCTATATAGTTTGTCATTGCAAACGTGAAACACAATTCATATTTTATGTGAGCAGAGATGTAACAAGAACACTC
>JAANSM010003075.1:0-13605 GCA_036850725.1 Orchesella villosa | reverse complement strand
CAACAACCCACCTGGTCCTTGAAATGAGATTCGCAATGCAATTATAATCACATACATACATCCGCATCCGTCATGCTCTTGTAGCCAGAGAGTTAGTTCACTGTCTCAGATAGTTATACTTGTCTAAGGCATGAGATTCGCTGTGAAACATCTTCATATGTTGAAGTCCTGTATTGTACCTGGACTATTTAGTCAAAGCATTTAATTGCGATTTGGTCTCATCTATCAATTTGTAGCTTCGATTATGAGCCATCATTAATTATGAATTGATGTCTTCACTTGGCAGCGTTTGTCATTACGCAATATCATTTAGTGACATTTAATTCTGGTACCGCAACTATTGTTGAAAAGTACTTAATAAGTTTTGTAATGAAAACTTATAAACATTTGGATGTAATGTAAAAAAATTGTGGTATAAATCACGATAATACAGTTAAACAAAAGGGAAAACTGTGAGAAACGGTGTTGCAAAGGATCATGTGTTTATGAAACGGTATTCGATGTTTTTACACTACTAAATCATGTAGGTTGATTGGCGAGTATAAGTCTAATTAAATACTAAAAATTGTAAACTCTAATTCAAATTCGTCTAGAATTAGAACTCACATTATTACAAATTCCTCGCACTATGCACTAGGCAGCTTTTAGAACTAAAATACTTTGAAGATGGCGGGTTTGGACTAGAATTAAAATGATGCGGACTAAAGTAGAAAATTAGTCGGTCATAAATTCAACTACTTATCTACGATGGATTAGTCCAACAAACAAAGATGTTTTATTGCAGTATGGATTCATGGGTATTCGCCTATAAATTCGAATAAGAAAAAGCAAATTAATCATCATTCATTCATAGTATATTGTAACAATTGTAACCACGCTATTTACCGAATGCTTAAACTTGCATTTCAACATTTTAAATCCAAAATCTCGAATCAGATTTATTATGGACTTTAACCGCACCTCCGCTCTGGCAAATTTTACTACTAAATGTGAGTTCAGTATATGCATGTGAAAAATGCACCCTGTGTACACCAGAAAAAGGGATATGTATACTCGTAGTATCCGAGCACTATTTTAAAAATTGATTTCCAATCACATTACTTAATTAAAAAATTGTAATCTGTTTATTTGGTTGTTCTATGGGAGAAATTTAAGACTTTGGGAAAGAACTGGAATACGAATGACGATTTTGCTATTGCTCGTTTTCATTAGATACATCCGAATATACTTAGGTAGGTGTGTCCTTCTTCTATGGTACTAACGTCGTAAAAACGGAGCATACCAAAAATAGCAGATATTGTCACATCAGATGCACTCCTTGGGAAAGTAGTTTGAACTGCCCGCATTCAGTTTACTTCACTCAGAATGGAAACCGCATTCAAATAAATAATTGTATCCACTTGTTCTCAGATAGAGGTTGTCGATGTTCTTGATCCTCAACAGCCAAACAACCTTGCTGAAATTACTAGCGAGACTAATGTTCAGGTGAAGTCGTTTATTATTTGGAAACAGAAGATGTATGATTAACAAATTATATTTTCAAATGTATTATAAAATTGTTTCTGAATTAGTTTCCGGTAATCTGGAAATTGTTTAAGTTTAGTATAGTTTATTCCTTATTTTAGAATGGATTCGTTTTTTATAGTTTAATATTAACATAATTTGAATTTATTTTTGCTGAAATGAAATAAATATACCATGTATGCAGGTGTGCGTGACTAAAATCCGTGATAAGTGTTATATATCTGCGATTCATTTGATAAAGGTTGTAAGAGAGGGCTTGTAAAAAGCTCGTGCTCTCAGAGGATATGGAGATGAGGTCAGATGGAGTACATGAGATGACCATTTCTAATACTCAGGTTATCATCCGTATGGGATGGTATTTATGTAAATATTCATATTCTAATGATTGAGAGGTTTTAGTCGTTGTCTTCATGCAATGTAGGTACGGTAGGTATGAGTACTTGAATGTACATAAAATAATACATGAAATGATGAGCAAGATGTGAGGAGAAGGAAAGAGAGGAAAGTTGAAGGACATTCCTTGTACGGACTCAGTCCGTTAAACATCAAATTCATTTTTCCTTGTCCAGCGATCGTGGTGTTAACATTGAAAAATAAACACACATTTTTGTTGCCTCTAATAACGCCTATTTTGTGTCATTATTTCCTCCGTTTTTTCTCACCGATTCCACCCGTTTTCTACCAGTTCCTATAGATCCTTACCTGTTGAGTTCCGCAGTTGATAGCGTATCCCTTGCAGTCACAAGAGAAGAGGTAAAGGTAACCCGTATCATTCATTTTATATCACAAACCGTTACAATATCTAGTGAACTATAACACCATTCATAGTCATAACCATACGGAACCAATGCCTAACCCTTACATGGAGATCTTGCCAGTTCCATAGCGAACAGTGAAGAACACGTGTGAAAGTGAGAAAAGTGGAACTGAACCGTAAAACGAAGTTCGTTTGTGGTTAGTTCAACAAACAGTAGTACGTTGTACGTACTTATGTGCATTGGTGAGTGCCCATCTTTGCCAAACAAGAACCGGAAGGAAAAAATTCAGTGGGAGGTTGAGGTACGATTAAAAATAACAATTTAAACAAACAATTTCATTGCATTTTTTTTTGGGGAGGAAATTTCAGGCATATATATATATCTAAGGAGCATAATTGGAAACGCATATATAAAAACTCAATGCGTAAAAGCATAAAACATAGAGCCAAGCTAGTCTGTTAGTAATTTGTCATATATTTGGTCAAGTTTTCAAGAAAATTTTTTTGTCAAGTCTTAGTCAATGCATTAGGAGAGGTAGAAAAGGCATTATCTTGAAAAATACATGTAATAGAATAATTGCCAACTTGATTTTTAAGGCGAATACCTTCAATTTAATGCAGGGAAGATATCCCATTTAACTTCAATGGTTAAAATTGTCATCTTAGAAGAACTTTTTTCAGATTTTGAGTTTTTATTCAAATGAGCTTGATACTAGGCTCATATACTGACGCATGTTAAAGTCATTACTTACCTTTTTTCTGGAGACTTGATGAGGTTGAACACTTAGAACAAAGATTTTTAGGCAGCTAGCCGGTTCAAGCGTTCCAGTGTAGAGGTACACTAGTACGCATATACGTATACAGCATATACTCTCATCTTCTACTCTGCCATAGCGGATAGCTGTGTTTATGTACGTTGACCGTACACATGCACATGAATTCAAAGTTTCATGGGTGCATATGAACAGTGTGTCAGTGGTGTATGTGATATTTGATAAGTGTACAAGGCACAGTGACTGTGCGTATGTACAAGTGAATAGTGAAGTTGCACTTAGAAAAATTGTGAAAGTGAACTACACCTGAAGACAGTGACTGTCTGTTATGG
The DNA here is from genome assembly GCA_036850725.1 of Orchesella villosa. Classification (NCBI taxonomy): domain Eukaryota; kingdom Metazoa; phylum Arthropoda; class Collembola; order Entomobryomorpha; family Orchesellidae; genus Orchesella; species Orchesella villosa. The sequence continues at coordinate 10,219 of JAANSM010003075.1, read as the reverse complement.
TGTGTATGCAGCGTATAGAGTCTATACGAGCATAGTGGTTGTGTGTATTTGGTATTTGGAAAGGCAGTGTCTGCCTGTTACAGATTTACACACGAAACAAAGCACATACTGACACACACGGTAAAAAATTATTTTCATGAAAATGGGCATTAAAGGAAAACCACTAAACGCATAATAAATACTTAAAATAAAGAATAGGCAAGGCACAAAGGAAAATATTTCATTGCATAGGTAGTTGTCATTGTAAGAATATAGACAAGGTTTCATATGACATTTTCCTAGCAATGCAAGCATAAATGGGCNATATTTAACAGCATATTTTGGTCATTTTTAGAGCATACCAGCATGCATATTTTGCCACTTTATACAACATATTTATCCGGGCCCTATATATGAGCTTATGTATTAATTCGGTTTGTATGCTAAATACGTAGAACGTATGAGCAAGTGATAAATACATGTAAACCAAAATATCAAAAGTACGTTGGACGTACGTGATATTTGGTAAATATTTTTTATGTTACAAACAAGTGCCAACGTTGAGTGAGTAATTTGACTACATTTTAAAATATTGATGAAAAAAGACAAGTTATCACCAAAATATCGTAAGTCTGTTGTACGTACGTGATAATTGGTAGGATATTTTGATATTATGAAGAGGTAACAAAACCAAGTGAGTACTTTGTAGTCTATTTAATTCAGACAAAATACACTATCGCACCCACCAACAAGGCAACTAGTTAGTTTTCGGAGGTGTAGAAGTTAGCGAAGCTACCGCAACAATACCAAGAATTTCACTGTTAATATAGACCGGTGCTAGGTACTCGTTAGTGGACAGCAGACGCCCGAAACGTTTGGGTGCAAATTTCCAACCAGCATAAAGACTGGTGTTTATATATTAAAAATGAAGCAAGTACATGCCGCTGGGCACAGTACAAATGAATTTTAACTGGGTATCCAGGACATAACCTTCAATTTCACGGTGATGAATTAGCTTTTTATTTTAATTATTATCGGCAAAGACATCAATAGTAAAAAAGACCGAACGTACGATTGTACGTATATGACATACCACCACATCAACTCATTTGGTCCATCGACCAAATGCAAACCAAGGCGCAACAATCCTGAAAGGACCCAACAAATCCGGAGAAAGAGTAAATAAACATGGAGAACACAGTCTGAAACGTCCATCGACGTCTTCATACTATGTGACAATCAATTTCGACCAGAAGGAGAACGGGAAATGGAGAATGTGCCGAGACAACACACTCCAGACAAGAAGTGTTCAAAGTGTTGTTGGATTGCGTAAATGGTATTCATATTTTATAAAGGACTTTGCTATCAAAGCTTTCCCACTTTACGAATTGACGAAGACGGATGTAGATTCTATATGGGGTCCAGATCAAGAAGCAGCCTTTGAAAGATTAAAACGAGAAATGTGCGAAGAGGTCAAACTAGCAACTTTGGATTACTACCAAAAAATTAAACTTGAATACGACGCATCAGACAAAGGAGTTGGTGCGACTCTCATGAATAAAATTGATGGAAGGGATCGGCCAATCGCTTTCATTAGCAAGTTATTGACGAAATCAATGAGGAACGCACACATCTATGAGAAGGAATCATTTGCGATTACAAGGCATACCAAAAGTTGAAAGAATTCTTGATGGGATACAAGTTCACGATCCAAATGAAGGACAAGAAGCCCATGGTACGTAGATGGGCTTTAGAAAGGTCGAGTAGGCATACCGAAATAGTTTTAGTGAAAGGACCACCTCTACCAGAAGAAACCAAATGGTTTGAAGAATCACCAGAAGTTATGTACGCGCCAATTTCTTCGTTGTTTGCAAACAGAATACCCCGGGAACTCTCAATTGAAGAGCAGAGGAAGGATGCGATGTGTAACGAAACAATGAAGAAAATTAAGGAGTTCAAGACAAAGGAGTCTTTAGGATACAGAATCTTTAATGGAATATTTAAGAAAATAATGAAATACAGGTGGTTACGTGAGAAAGTCGAAAGGTTCGACAACACTAAACCCCTAGAGGACCTGCCGAGACTTTTAGTAGTAATGAGTCTTACCGGACAGATACCTTGTGTCTTAAGAGTCAGGAGGAAGACCCAAGACAAGAAGGAATACCTAGGAACGAATTCCGAAAATAGACGCCCAAAAAATAGTAAGACTTGGACTGTACAACCAAGGTATAATAAAAGGGGGAAAGGGAAATAATATAAAGAAAATGGTAGCAAGTACTAGCGAGTCAGCCGGATAATTTAACATTTCACATTCATCCACATTAGCAAACCCAACAAAGATTGAATATGGTGAATATTTAGTACCAGTAATACCAGAGAGTTTACAGACGAATGATCGTCAGGAAATGAAGGCTAGCGTCCAGCCGTGTAAATAGAAGTCCGTAAGTCAGTGACTGACTGAGGACAAGTTGTTATCAGTAGTTTGTAAGGATTACTAACTTCCTAGTTCAATTAGTTAAGATAAAATAGAGGCACAATAGCAATACATAGTAAAACCTAGAACGTTTGAAAAATTACAAGCAGTGGACAAGATCTAAGTACCAACCGTTCAAGGCTATAAGGAGAAATAATAATTCGAGGACACTTGAGGACGTACGAGGGACCTGAGAGAGGGAAGACTCCAATACCACTATCACAAAAGCTTCCGGAGCAAGAGGGTGTCTACGGAAGCATTTTAGATCCGGTCATGTCAGAGAAGGCATGTAAATCTCATGCGATCATGGGATTATGGTATGCTGCAGAATGGAAAAACCCCAGGTTCAGGTTACCGTTCGTAAGAAGATGGTAATAAGTTAATATATTCATATTCAAATGACGAGAAATCACAATTCGGCTCCCCGTCCCAAGTCTGTATGGCAGGTAAGGGTACTTGTAATGTACACAAGAATAATGCATATGAGATTATGATCATGATGAGAAGAAGAAGAGTGAATCGGTGAAGGACATTCCTTGTACGGACTCAGTCCGATAACTATCACATAAAGTAATATTCCTTTTCTGAGATTCGTCAAAGTAACATCGGAATAAAATATAATTTTTGTTGCCTAGAATTTATGCCTATTTTTGTGTCATCTTTTACTCCGCATTTTCTCACGCATTTCACACGCTTTTCGATTGTTCCTATCCGATCCGTTCCTGGTAAGCATTAGTAGATACTGGAATCCGTTGCAAGTTGCAAGAGAGGTTAAGGTAAATTACGGTATCTCATTTCATGAAAACTGTTGCAATTGTAAAGTGATTGTACCACCTCAGTCATCAAACCATAAGAAACAGTATCATAACCGCAAGGAACCTAAGATAAAACCCATACAATACTAATGCTAACGTAAACTTTCAGTCGAATTAAGAACCACCCACTGTAAGCGTTTGAAAAGGTGCTGTTGGTTATTATAATAATTAAAAGTTTGCAGCACGTGGATCTTCAAATTTAAACTCTTTATTGGCGACCGGTTTCACGGTGAATTAAATTGCATCATCAGGCCAAGAGTTAGTTACAATAAACCAATGTAACAATTAGTTTCACGTTAAAAATTTAATTCTGTTTATTTTAACATTTCTTTTAGATTTCTCGTTCGCGAGAACACAACCGAGATGGATAACTCAGACAAGTAAACTCTGAAGTTGGGAGTTGTGTGTGTGTACATATGATCAAGAATAAATTTTCTTATGGCAGAGCTATATTTAGGTATACACTTATAATATGGAAACACAACGTACACATTTTCTTGACTGCTATTGGATTGGTTGTAGGAGAGTGATGAGTGGGGTTTTGTGAGTTGTGTGTATTCACTCAATATATTTGGGTTGTGAATAGACAAATATGATATTAACAAAGACTTTTTGGGCTCCAAGGCACGTTTGCGACTGAAGTACAGTAGAGTGATCAACGTTTCATGTAAAATAGTATTTGAGTATCCTCTTTTCATAAACTTCTGATAAAGTTGTAACAGGTGAACGACACGGCTTGAGTATATGCTACAAATCCTAACTAATCTCAGTCCTTGTGAGTAAAACAAAGAGTTTTTTAGGTGGCTAGGATGGTCGGATTGAGAATGAAGGTACATATGTTTTGACATTGGCTTAACGTATAAATCTGAGGAGATATCGTTCTTATCATTAATTCTAATGCTAACATCTAAAAAATTAATATTAGTTAGACTATGTTCATAAGTGAACTTGAGATATCGATGTTGTACTAAATTATTCAACCAAACATCCAAATCCTGAATCTCTGTGACATCAACAATGAGGAAAATGTCATCTAAGAATCGTTTTAAAAACTCAATTTCAATCTTCCCCAAGAATAAATTATATAATTCATTATAGACTGTTATGTTTGCTACTGAAACTGAAGCTGCATTACCCATTTCTATACCTTTATATTGGAAGAATATCTCATTTTTGTATGCTACAAAGTTATAATCCAGGCTGAGGGAGAGAAGCTCCTTCATTTCATTTTGATTTAAGACTAAATCTGGATTATTGTGTCTTTGACGCATATATGAGGCTAAACAATGACGTTTGCAATCTGCAATTTCTAGAGATGGATATAGGGACTCAATATCAATTGTAACAAGAGCATATTTCCTGTTAGGATTTAATTTGACACTGTTTATTAATAAGAGAAAATGTTGAGTATCCATCAAAAGGTCATCTAATTCATTCATGCATGGTTTTAGTAAAAAGTCTAGCAACTTCGAAGCATATTTGTTGGTTTTACAACATGTACTACTTATAGGTCTCCCTTTTGGAAAAGAATTGAATGCCTTGTGTACTTTTGGCAATATATAGAAGTTTGCGGGCTTATCCTCCTCAAAAATGAATTTTTTAAATTTATAGGAAGGTGGAAGGTTTTTATTAAATCTACCTAGCCTGTCTTTATACTCTGTCATAGCAAGTTCAAAATGAGTCCATGAGGATGGATGGTAGGTATTTATGTTGTTAAGTTGATTCATAATTTCCTTTTCATAATCTGTGATATTCACTACACATAATCCAGCATTTTTATCTGCTTCAATGATCATGATTTTATTTTCAGTGCAGAAAAAACGAAAATCAGAAATGAGTTTTTGGAAAAAAATGTTTTCATTGGATTTAAATCTACGTATAAAGGATAATAATTCATCATTAAGTACCTCAGCATTAAATAGTTCGTCTTCAATGTCACTTTTTACGCCAGGAGCTCTTGTGATTTTTCTGAAATCTTTTTTACATTTTATTACAAAATTACTAGTATCAGATTTTAGTTCTGGTCTTGATTTAAAATATACCACCCAAGATAATTTCCGAATCGCTTCAGTCAATGAATCTTTGATTAGTTTTAAATTTGGTGATTTTACAATACAACACTTCAACCCTAACATGAGTAAAGTACGAAATCGTAATGGAATGTCTTTTACGGAACTTAAATTGTGAATGTTGCTACTCATCTTTGTGCAATTAAGCAAATTTAGTAAAAGTGATCTAGTATTTTTGGGAATTGCTTCATCATATTGGAATATTTTTGAGAGATTGTGATACCTACGTGTATTTTTAGTGGGTGGAGGACCTTCAGTTGTTGTTTGTCATTTTTGTCTGTTGAAGATATTATTCATAGATTTCATGACAAATGATGGCGTTGAGTGGAACGGAGCTGTAGACGATGAAGGAGGCGGTGGTGGTGGTGTGGCCTTTGCAGAATGAGCATTATTATGGTTTGTGTTATTTCCTCTTCCTCTTTCTTCTTCTTCTCTGGCAGCTGATGTAGATGAGGGCGGCTGTGATGTCCCTGGCATAAAGGAAGGCTGTGATGTCCCTGGCATAAAGGAAGATGCAGGCGGCAGGGGGGTCCTTTGCAGAAAAGAAGAATCATTTTTACGTGTATCCTGTCTGTTATCTCTTCCATTTCCTCTTGGTTGTGAATAAAATCCTCGTGAACCCCGTCTCCCTCTTCCTCCTCTTGTTGAGTGTAAATTGTGTGGATTAAAAACTCCTCTTCCTCCGTTGTTGGTTCTTCCTCTAACAGAGTGTTGATGATTATTGGTGCTCATGTTTGTGAAAGACTGTAAATTATTTTTCTGGTGGGTAGCTCTAGTGTCTCTCCTCTGCTCGATGTTTTTCATTGCAAATTCACCGTTGGAAATGAAGTTTTCATATTCTAGCTTTACATCTGATGGAATAAAAGATTCCTCCCTGTCCAGGATTTTTTTCACGATGTTGGTGGCATAGAAATTTTTGGAGGGTGGAATATTTTCATTTCTCTTTCGCCATATGGGAGTGGTGTGACGCACTTTATTTTCAAACCTTTCCCAATCAATATCGCGTATTTTGAATTGTTTTAAAAATTCGGTTGTGGCTTTTACACAGTGAACATTGAGGTGGTTTGTGATTTCCTCTTCTAATTGAATAAATTCAACTTTGTCTTTCACATTATTTTTAATCAAATGTGCACACTCAATTAAAAGAAGCTCTTCTATAAATTCAGTGCCGATAAAACTTTCACCTTGAATTTGAAGGGCGCAACTTTGTTTCACATTTGTCATTCTAGTAAGGCAGCGCTCTGGTAGTTTTTTGAAATTTGGCATATGTAGATTAGCTTTTATGTTTATCACTGATTTTCTAACTTTCATTACCTCACCAACGTTGTTTTTGAAATAACTGCTTTGGAAAAAATCCATAAGAAGAGAGATCACTTCTGCACTGCAGGTTTCTGGTAAAGAGGTGTTCAAAATCGTTTTATCAACATCACTGAACTGCTCGGAGGAAGGAATTCTTGGAATAAAATTTAGTTCTAGTAGTTTGTCGATATACTCTCTCACTATCACATCTTTTTTCACGTCTTCAATGTAATTATGTATTTGCAGGGTTGTCCCGGGATCGATATCTTTAAGTTTTTGAATCAGCGCTGAAGTAAATGACTCAGTTCTCGGCCTCTTGTCTTCCTCTCCATTCGTTATAGGTGATTGTTTTCGTTTTCGATTTTCCACAACTTGCTCTGGTTGTACACGTCCATCATCGTCAATTAATGACAAATCTTTATCCAGATCATCGTCTGGGAACATGTCCGTATTTATATTGATAAAATGTGTGAGTTTAAATGATCACAAGGATGCTCGAAGTCCACAGTCAAGTGACAAGCGTTTGAAAAGGTGCTGTTGGTTATATTAATAATTAAAAGTTTGCAGCACGTGGATCTTCAAATTTAAACTCTTTATTGGCGACCGGTTTCACGGTGAATTAAATTGCATCATCAGGCTATAAAATAAATTGGAATACAATGCAATGATCAATATAAATATGTTGTTTTTAAGAAGTATAAATATATATACATAATGATTATTGACATTTAAAAATGATCGGCTGTGGTTCTTCTTTATTGATTGATGCAACGAAAGATTCATTCATTTTCATGCGTGCTTATTGGAGGGAAATAAACAAAACTAAATTTTGAAGGGAATTCCAGTCATTATGTGGTTTAATTCAACATATATAAAGCCATCAAATTTTTTTATACTCACGTTACTTAACATATTTTTTTCTTCCTTTTTTACAATGTTTCGTTTCATCAATACAGATTATTGATAAGGTGTGTTTGAGGGGGTTCATGGTTTCACCATGTTTCTGCTAAACAGAAAATAGGACAATTAGATCTTAATACAAATTGTGTTTTGTCATTAGTTCGGGTCGTTGGTTAATCCGTCTGTTCCGGAATAGTATTGATAGGTCATTTAGGCTAAAGTTTCGTGTATGATGGCCGAGTACCTACAGTAGCTGAGCAGCAACAGCTGTTACCAGCTTTTTGTTTCTTTCTACATATGTTGTACCCTCAATTGTGATTTCAGACTGCTTCCAGTTTATTTTTTAATCCGTATTCTTTTCCTTGGCCTTCTTCCCCTCTTGTATCAAGAGGTACCTGTTTGCTCTCACTGTTGGATTTACTGTTCTTCTATCTTCCCATACATAGTTGCGGTCCCTCATGGTTTCGAATCGTACCTTGACTGGCCTGTTTTTGTTTCCCATTGTTTTACCTAATCTAAAATGTGCATCGATTTTAACGTCTTGCTTAAGTTTTTTTAATCCAGTTGCATTCTTATAGAGATGAATTCCTGCTGTTTCATCTTTGACCTCTTCTATGCCACCGATGATTAGGTTGAGGTTGTTTGATTGTTGGTGCAGACGAGTGTTTTCCGTTTCCAATTGCCCTTTTTCCTCCAGATTAACTATTCGTTCCGTTAGATTTCCAATTACCTTGTCTTCGTTGCCTAGCTTTTCAGTTCTGCAAAATTGGCAGAAACTTTTTCAAAGCTCTTCCACGGTCATTTTCTCCACCTCATGTCTCTGCTCTTGTCTCCTTCATTATCAGTGTTGTCTAGTTCCATTTCATCTTCTGTTTTAGATCTTTTCCTTGAGTTTCCACTCGGTTCACTCATTCTGTTGGCTAGAAGTTATGCAGTATCTGAGACTTGACAGACAAAATTATTTAAAATGTATGCAGTGATTATTACCAGTAGCTGAGCCCACCACTGATTATTCCTATTATTAACCAGACTGGGACCGATGAGGCTGAAACGACTGAGTTTTTCGATCCCAGATTAGTGTATACAGGTGCAGGTATCACATACCAGGATTCGATAAAAAATAGTTGTTTACACAGTTATAACTGCATCTAAAAAATTTACTAGTGCGTATTTTAGTCTACTGTATCTAATACTATCGTAGCAAATAGATACACAAGACTTTCAAAATATTAATTAAAAAAATATTAATAATAATTTATGTGGAGCTTCTTTGTTTACATGTTCCCAGCTCAGCTGCTCCTGCTTCAATTGTCCAGTGAAATAGTTTGTTTGTGCCATTGACCATGAGCATTAAAGCAAGCATCCTACCTAACATATCTATAGTTGATAGTAAAGTAGGTACATACGCATTAATTAATTTAATGCACAATGCAATAGTTGATAATGGAAGTAATTGATGAATACATCGTCTCATACAAAATATCTTAAGATTTAACTTAAATTCAGAATTGCAGGGTGTTTTGACATGCTGACCGTGACTTGAATATGAAATGCGAAATGAATGGGATCTTGCGCTTGCGTCGGTACACCTAACGATAAGGGCAATTATAGTTTAATATTACACTATAATGCATAATTATTTTATTTTATTAGATAGCAGATTAATGAGTTGTATTGATATTTCTGGATTACGTTGAGACAGTTAGTCTTCAAATTAGTAGTGCAGATATTCATCCAATCCACCACCCACATAAATATGATGTGCCTTTGCTTATTTTATAAATGTGACGCCAGCGTCGGAGAAGTCTCTCCGACTGGCTTTTTTGTTGTTTCAATAATTGCGTGATAAAGCGGATTCTGCACGTGTGGATTTTTTCCTGGAACCTTCCCATTCCAAAACCCGTGCTAGACCGTACCCAGGAAAACTAGAACTTTAAGCCTGTTCCACCTTAGACTTTGGGTAGCAGACAGGTTAATTCGACGTGTTGGACGGACAGCTTGTTATTGAAATCTTACTAATTGTTTATGAAGTAAATGACTTAATCATAACAAAAAGTTCTTTAAACGTCATTTATTTATCATTTTTTACGTTTGACTTCAACTGCTGTTAGCATGACGTGTTATTTGAATGTTTTACACGCATTTGTTTCATGTTACTAACTATCAGGGCTGCTCTCACACAATAATTTAAATGGAGGTAACCCTACTAATGACTAATTACTTGTTGATTACGACATAATACATATGATTTTGGTTTACGTTGTCTCCTTCAAAACTAAACATGTTACTATAATAATATTTGTTAAGTTGTTTTTCAAGTAATCTTTATTATCATAAATTACATAATATGCTATCAGTTCAATTTAACTAGCTAGTGAAATTAAATTACGCCAGAGTTCTACATTTCTATAATATATCATTTGTAGATGTACTACCTTTCGCTGATTTGATTCTTCTTGTGGGTAACATGGTGTACTTTTTCCTCAACTGATAATGATTATGATTAGCCTAAGAATATTTTTCAGCAATAACAATTATTCTCTTGCACAAATTGCATTCGGGGTTGGAGTAAAGATATGTGGGCGAGACCAAAAAGAAAATTTTTTATTGTCCAGATCGATAGAAAATCGTCTGAAACGTGTACATCCCAAGTTTGAGACAATTTGAAGCCACTGATTTCAAAT
>JAANSM010003074.1:0-13606 GCA_036850725.1 Orchesella villosa | reverse complement strand
AGGGCAAAAGAGCTGTGAAAGCTAAAGTCGCACTTATCATTTTAGATCCTTCCATTCCACATGGAGAAAGGTTGGATATTTTATAAGTATTTTTATTGCAGTAAGTCGTCTTGGAATACGCATTGCCACCTTAACGTTCTCAGTTTAAAGAAATAATTCTATATTCTACTGCTCCATATTCTAAAATGGGTTAGGTCTTGTGTAAAAAATCCCATATGTTCAGAATAATAAGGTGAACAACATAGATATGATACGATGATGACATTCAACATCCTTTAACACTTTTTTATAATACTCCTTTAATCTTCTCCATTTCGCACACGTACACATATGACCTAGGGATTCTTGGAAGTTGTGGGAGTTAATAAACTACCCAGTTTCAGATTTTGAGAATAAAACAGATCATTAAACAAATCCTCATCATCGGGATCAGGATCTAATGAAAAACTAAATCTAGTACATTTAAATTCTGTACAATATTTCACACCCCACCCAAAATCAAAAGAAGTGTTGTTGAGTTCTGTGATTCTTGTAAAATACTTTGATTTGCTACATAATCCACTCAAACTAAAGCATATAAGGTTTAGACACTTTCACCACATACCACATTAGATCACACGTAGAGTGCGAAGTTTCATTATCAACTGAAAGTGCTGCGAAGCATGCTATTTCAAGGATCTGCTTATAAGATCATGTGCTTTCATGAATGTCAAAGGATTTACCACAACTAGCTTTGTCACTGTCATTTCACTAGCAGCATCGCTATTGTAGGGTGTACACACGGTGTGAAACAGCGAATAATATGATAGCGATGATAATATGATGTTAAAAGGCAAAAGGAGATTTAGAATTTCTATTCAACTTTAGATTTATTATCCCGTGTATCATTTATAAGGGAGCTATGCGTAGCTGAATTTAATTTTCAGATTCATAAAACCAAATCACCAATAATAATAATATACTCTCTTTATCTCCTTCCGTTTTATAGCCCTCGCATTGTATTATATATTCTGCGGGTGATACTCTCGCTGAGTGAATATATAGTGAATACTGAACCTGCTGAATTTGATTATCATTACTTTGCTTTAATATGAATTGATGAATTTTGTGTATAAATCTTTGAGTACATCCCAGAGGATACTATTGCGGTTGTAAAGTCTTTTGTTCTGTTGCATCGAATTTTGTAAAGGAAAACGTATTATGGGCAATGTGAGAAGCTCCCTCAACTCCGCAAGTCTTTTCTTATGCAAAAGGTACGTGCAGGCAGGTGGTGCATTTTATCGGCTCATTCTAGGAAATTTTGTGCACCAGAAAGTGTTTTATAATGTCAAGGTATATAAATAAATTAAAAATATTTTTTGACATGAAGATCCCAAATTGTTTTTAATAAAGTTATGCACAAATCGACGACGTTCAACAACAAAATTGGATTGTAACAAAAAAAACTTAGACAAGACCCTTCTAATGCCTTCAACTTGCGTGATCTTTTTGGACATCTTGTGCGTCATACAATTTCATCGACAACGGCACCCCTTCGTACCCTAGTTTCTATTTCAGTTTCACTCAAAACGCAGTATTTCAATAACAGTGGATATAACGTGAATCTATACATACCTAAAAAAAGTATGCGAGTTTGAAAAGAATGGAATGTGAATCAGTAAACAGGCGAATAGAAGCGGAATGAATTGGTGGATGGTTTTCCCTACGAATTGTGAGTAGGTCGCTAGCATTACCATCACATTGGCAATGTGTGCTTCTCCTGAAGGAACCCGGAGCAGCACCGTCTCTATTCTTGCATTACGTACGTTGTGACACAGATCCAGATCCGAAGATCCAATAAGTAGACAGACGGCGTCGCATGACTTTTGTCTCCAGCTACTACTACTCTTGACTTCGCAGCATCCTCTGTTTCTCAAGTCGCTTTTGGCTAAATCCTATATATTGTGCTTATGGTTATGGTACACATATATAGCAAATGCATTGTATGAAAGAATGGTTTGGAAACTCTTCGCGCACATACAATATCTTGCCTTCGGATAAAAAAGACCTTTCTCTCGTTTCGAAGGAATGCAAATGTAATATTGAATGTCAGGTTGAATTGATGGGACATGGCATCTTGAACATTGCCACTGCCTAGAATGTCAGAATTTTTAGTAGATATTCACAATCTACACATAAAAGTACCGATGTTCATGGTTTCTCCTGATGCTGGAGGAAGATTGAATGATATGAGAATAGAAGAGCAAATGGATCGAAAAAATTTAAGGCAATTTCACCAACTGTCTTTTAACTTGATGATTGGAGAATTATTGAATTCGCATTTATTCGCGTAGCGCGGCACATCAAAGATACATATAGAAAGGCATTACAGAAATGGATTATTGCATACTGGAGCTCTCAAGCTCTAAAGATTTGTCAGCTCCTGAATTTGGGTTGAACGTATGAAACCCAATATTGGTTCAAAAATCATAATTTTCACGGAGCAAAAACAACTTCTAGTGTACAAAAATCTTTCAATTTTTCAAGTACTATATCTCACAAACTTTTTTGTGCCTAAAAAAAGTCTACAGCTTAATTTAAATATTTAATCAATTTTCCTTGATAGCACAAACTTATGTTAGGCAGCATCAACGTAGTATACAAATAGGCTAATAGAATATCACCCAAAGACCCAAATATGAAAAGCATATAGCGTAACCCATTGAAAAATGTGACACGATAAAACAAAAAAATAAGACAGCGGAATTTTGGGTAAACGTGCTTAAACTTCGTTCCGCTTTTCTTGAGTGACAGGCGGCTTCTTCAACCAGGACAGAAAAGAAGTGGAACGGAAGTGCGATCGTTACAATGTGAAACCTTTTTCATCACGTCTAATAAATAATGATCCTTCTTATTTTCACAACAACAACAACCTATATATACAGAACCCCGTAAGTATTAAGGTATGTTTATAACATGTGTCTTGGAAAATAAATTGTTTTATGAAAACAAATCTTCTACTCAAACAACCCAAGAGACTACTTTGCATGCATAAAACGAGGACATTCAACATTAATGGTAGGTAGTGCACTTTTGTACTTTTCTAACCGAAACTAACAGTAATCAATTTAGATTATCTATATTGCAATTATTAAGGCTACTTCGCATTCACATTCTCAGTAACACTCTAAAAGTGAAAGCATTATACATTTTGGTATGTCATGCTGCAAATTTAATGCATAAAATGCTTTTGCGTTGCAGCTGTAAAACGTTAGAAAAATTATGGATTCTCTTTCAACTAACTTTTTCCTCAACTTTATGTTGAAAACTAGTCTCGCATATTTTTTTCTTCTCACTAACGAATTTCAAACAGTTGTCCTATTTAACCCAAAATACTGGCAATATGCCTATAAAGCTTTATCTTTAATATATATATATCAGTCCACAGTAAAAACAAGATATCTTCGACTCGTGTCTACAAAAATATAACTAGTCTTATATATTCTTATATAAGCCTTCCCTTCCGACTCAGAATAAAAAATTTCTACGGTTGTGTGACTTAGTAGGTTCTACTTCTTCGTAATATTTTGTACTTTTTTCCTGGAAATCTCTCCATGCAGTCTACCTCTTATGGAGGACGCCTCATGACATGAAATGGAAGGGGAGAAAAAAAACGAGCTGAGCTGTTGGCAAAATATAACGTTAGGGAAGCCACTTGAAATGGCAGTTGAAATGCTTGAGCTATTGTAAAAACTTGAAGAATTATGTAATGCAACATACCACAAGGAACACTTGAGATGATATGTTTGGTGTGGTGGTTTGGAAGGGATAGAAACAGCTTATATGAAGTGGAAAGAATGGCATATAAAACGGAATACATTTCTACACCACACTGCCACTACCACCATATCATCATCACTATCACCCATGCATTCTTTTGTGTTACTATTTGTACAGTATTATTTTACTCTCTCTCTCTTCTTCATATGCAAAGGAAAGCCTTTTTCCCACTAGGAAAAAAAGTGTCAACTTGAGAATGCTCCCTCTTTCCCTTCCACTTTTCCCGTCAAAGTGTCAATTTTCAAGTGAACGAACTCTAAATAAAAGAATCTAAATTTATAATTCATTCCCTTTTCACTTTCAACTTTGTCGACTACAGGAAAGAGACAAGAGAAAGCTAACTCAAGATAAAATGGAGAAGAGAGAGAGAGAGAGCTTATACTGCCAGCAGCAAAAATGGAACTATAAAGTATACAATGTAATGCATATGAGGATCGTGTCTTTTATGTATGCTTACTTGTTTCCTACAGAAGCGATTGAATGGAATAAAGGAAAGAATTTCGCTTGTACTTTGTTGCCTGTCCGTTACACTTTTGTAAGTAAGGGATATACTGTAGAGGACATTTGGAAAAAATGCTTGGCATTTGTTTAGCAACTATATATTCTATTTCCCTACTTAAATCGTATGCATTAGGCTGATTGGCAATGGCAGGAAAGCATTTTCAACCATATTATCCTATCTTAAATGAACACTTGCGAATAATGATCCATTAACTGCTTTTATAGATATCTAACTATACAATCATTGCATGTATTATTTCAATTATTCTGTCTGTCTAGTGTAAAATTTTGAACGTAATTTGCTATACATTTAAATTAATTTTTATACCAATATTCAATCTGGAATAAGAAGTTGAGTTCTAGAAGGGATTCTATATATATTTCGCACACATGAAAACAGTAAGAGATTGCACAATGCCGATGTTAAAAACTCATGTGCCCCCTTTTACTTTCTTGATTTGATGATGCACACAGAGTACTTTTTAGTACCGAAGTGTTATACTTCTTCAAAGAAAGTTGTCTTTCAATTCCTTTCGCCGAAGGTAACGGAAGCTTTAAAGTTCCATATACTTTTTTTTCATATTTCAGTTTCTTTAAGTCATATATATGAACTTTAATAATACGAACTGCCTACACGTTGTGTGACATGCTAAAATTGTAGTTTACACTTATAATTTCCGTGCCTCCACTTTTTCGTTATATGCGCACCCCCATTCAAATTAAAGAGGAAGAAAGATGGTAAGAGGGTATATATAAATAAGTATGTATGTAATTCCAGATGAATAAAAATATAGACTCTCGCTTCCTTCATGTCATGATGAGGGAAGGATAAGTAGAAATGTTTGTTGACTACGACTATAAAATCACTCTCGTATAATAATTCTGCTTGGCTTGTAATTCAATAGGTGCCTATGCATGTACTTATATATAATATCTATGCAATGTATACTATGTATGGTATATTGGAAGACAAAATGACAAAAGTAGAAAAATGTAAAAAGCAAAGGGGAAATAATAATGTTTTATTCCCTTCGTCCTCATTTCTTTGTCTACTTTACTTTATGTCCTTTTTTTGTATTCCTTCTCTTTTTTGCTAGGTTATTGAGAGTTTCTATCGTCTGTAACTGACTGAATCTGTGAAACATCATCTTTGAATGAACAAACTGCAATATCGATATGTCTTTCAGGGACGAAAGTGCTCGTGGAAGTCATGTAATAAAAAGAGGTCTAAGTGTTTCCATTCCATTGTTAAGCACACACGTTTCGGTTATTATGATATGTACTAAACTAGCTATAAACTTACATATTATATAGGAATACATTTTTGAACTCGAAAGAGAGACGAAGAAAATATCCACGCATAAAGCTTCTTTCTCTGACTCTGATGGCAAATCTTGATTTTTAACAACCACCTTGTTCCTCTGGATCCCATTTCACTTCTGAAATACCACCAATAGTGTAGTACTGCTACCAACGACACTGGCTTTTCCGACGTAAAAACGAAAGCTCAAAAACTTGTGGGTGAATAGTGAATGCATCTATGTACATAAGTATTGTGTGCGTCTTCAATCTCTCGAGTGTATAACTTTCCTCGCCCTGATGCATAGATACCTTATGCTAACATTTTTTATACATACAAAAAAGATTCAAAGATCGTATATCTTTTATTGGAAACTGACATTAGGAAATGCGTACTTTTTTAAGAGAATTTTTATATCTCATATTATGCGTACTACCGTTATCTTGATAGGTAAAAGTACATAAGTATTCTTACAAAAATGTGAAATTCTTTCTTCTTTCACTTTCTTTTTCTTGTTTTTTCCAAAATGTTTGTTCTACTTGTTCCTCTCTCTCTCTCTCTACTTTCAGGAATTCCATCATTTCCAAAAGCTTAAAATAAAGAAGCATGTATGAAGTTAGTTCTTATCTTCTTTGGCGAAGTTGGAGAGTCTTCCTGTTACGTACTTCCTTTGTACTTATGTATATATGTACATACATATATTATACATTAGGAAGATATATGCTATACATTGTTCCCTATTATTCCACCAAACACATTTCACATTAGTGACGACTCTAGTGGTTTCTCTGTCTGCCCTTTTCTCTCTCTGAAGTTAGGCTTTCACAGTAAATCCAAAGGGAGGCTGGGGAAAGACATATTCTTTTCGACTTTACGGTATCCACTTCCACATATTGCATAGGTATTACATTATATGCATCAAACCATATCCTATGCATCACAGCCCCGGAGTTGGAAATCAGCAAAGGAAGACCATTGAGAAGCATGCTTTCTTTGCTGATTTTTAGTGATACCGTTTCGGATATTTGAAAGCATGACTTCCATTCCATACTTTGAGATGGTGCCATAACATAGCAAAAGCTTATATATTACATGAAATGTCACTTTGAAATTCGAAATATTTCACAGCGGGTGGGAGAAAATATGAGAGAATTTTTTTGTCATTTCAATTCCAAATATATACCTACCACATTGGAAAATGGCAATATTTACAGCATTCACAAAAAAAAGTATTTTTTCTCTAGAATTCATACATGAATGATGCATTTCTGCGGTACTGGGGTTCCGACAAGGCAAAAAGCTCCTTCTGTCAACACAGATTACGTGAAACGACACAGGAGGATGCGAAAAGCGAAATACATTCATACAAATCATACATCAAAGGCACTTAAACAGAAAATTGCAAAATACTAGCCCAGCTCATGTGACATGGACGTGTGCACACACAGAAAACCTTCGAACGTGGCGATGACTTTTGAATCTACTGAACCATACAACCACCAAAACCCTGTATCCTTGTGCTAGCATGAATGCATAATATGTGTATCCTGTTATTCCTGTTTGAAAAGGTTTTAACATAAAATAAAATAAAATATACACATGCTGAATATCATTCTTATATGAAGAAACTTGATTTTTCTCCTATCATTATCTATGCACAAATAATATTGCCGCCCCTCGAATCACATTGTCAATATATAGAATCATCATCCACATTTTATATATATAAAACATTTTATCAGAACACTCCCTTTTTTATTTGGTTATCTACTTTGTAAATCTAATCCGCAAAATATGTTTTCACATGCTCGATTCAACCCAAATATATTTAGACCTGAGGATAAAACGTAACCCAGATCCGAATGTAAAGCTTAACACCCTCTAAAACGAAATTTTCAAAGTAATTTAAACGTAGTAAAATAAGCGAACCAGATACACCGGATATTGTAGCTCTGAAGGATAAGCTGGTTTAGTGGTAAAATTACGTGCAGTCATCAATTTGTCCTATTTGGTCAAAAGGATTTCCTGAAAATTGTGCGCAATAAATGGGCTCTCGTATTTGTAAACAATTCTATGCACAATATGTTTTATTGAATGATACTCTTTAGTCTCAACCTCATAGACTTATACCACAATTATGGTTTCAGTGGAGCAAAGTTCATTTCATTATGATTTCCTAATTTAACTTTCTAAGATGCTTTCCCTAGAAAGAAAAGTAGATACATAAGTATATACTTATATTAAATATCAAACTTCATGCGTGTCTCGGGATGCATTACTGATATTTATATATTTACAAACTTTACTAATATACAGAACGCCAAGAGGCCTGCTAGCCCTTAATACTACCTTTTATTAAAATGAAAGATCGAAACATTGGCTTTTAGTAGAAGAACGAAGAAATATAAAATGTAATAAACAATTTTTTGTACTAACGCTAAGTTCTCCTTTAATAATTTCCTAATTTCTTTGCTGAAATTTAAGAATCAGAGTTTCGTATTCGAATAATTACATTATCTCCGTTCTTCTTTCTCCAAGAGAAAATAAAATTAATAAGACCCAGAAAATTTTCTTGATTCATATAGCATAGTTTATTGTGGAGCTTATAATTGCAAGTTTATTATTAGAGAGAGAGAGAGCAGAAAGAAAGTTTCATTTTAGACGATAACTACACTGTATATAGTAGTGTGTGGCACCATTTTACCCATCTGGTGATGACAGGATGAAATGAATGGATTCTTGGATTCCAAGTAATAAAAACTCTTTTTAGAGTACCTTCTGATTTGTGAATGATAGAGAACAGAAGCTTTTCCTCAGTCAGAGATGCTGGTAACGCTAACAGTGTAACTGTAGCACACTTGGAACGCATGTTCTATATATCGCTTGGAATGATGTACGCTGTATAAGAAAGTAGGTAGGAAAGTAGGTAGCAATAGTAAAAGAAAGAAGTGGAGAGCACAAAAGAGGAAAACACAGTGTAGCCATAATAATAACTGGGTTTCCCTCTTTAGTAACTTAGCTAAATTATATTTGTTATGTGGTATATATATATATATAAGTTCTTATTTATATGCATGTATAATATGTACATTTGCTACTGCTTAGCTAAGACTTGGGGCTCTTGATGCCATTTTCTAAAAATGTTTCACATCTTCACAACTTTCTCTGCTCCCCTTCCTTACCCTTCTTTCCAAGAGTTGAGTAAGAGAGAAAGAGAAGAGGGAGAGGAAATGGAAATTTTCCTGTATCTTTAGTTATTACTTGCACAGTACTTTCGGGTTCGGAATCCTTTTCGGGACTTGCTTTTGCTACTTTTGTATTCAATCCACAGTGTTGATGATTTTACACAAAGAAAAAAGTTTTTCTTGCCTTAATTGTTGGGGTTGCCAGTACCTTGAGCTAATAGAAGCTATAAATTAAAAGTAAGTGCAATTCGATATTTTTAACTGTAAATTTTCTGACTCGCCCTAAAATCATTAATGGCGNTGATGATTTTACACAAAGAAAAAAGTTTTTCTTGCCTTAATTGTTGGGGTTGCCAGTACCTTGAGCTAATAGAAGCTATAAATTAAAAGTAAGTGCAATTCGATATTTTTAACTGTAAATTTTCTGACTCGCCCTAAAATCATTAATGGCGAAGGCAAAGGTATTAAGTCATGGCTCATGATGGATGAAAAGTAAAAGCAACGTAACGAAATCTTCACAAAATAAATTGCAGCAATAATCAAAGTTGTTGGTGAAAAAATTTCGGGAAACTGGTGAGTCTTTAATATGTGCAATGGAAGGCTACTACATACGGTATTGCTTAAAAGACAAAAGATAACTTAACCTAACTTTGCAGTTATCGTAATGCAATACCAAATTCGTTACTGCTTACACCCAAAAAAGTAAGCAAGAACATTGTAATGGCATATGCGATCGTGTGTACATTTCGAAAGTTTTAATGATTCATGCTTGCATTCAAGGCTTCCCATATCTTTAGAAAGGAAAAACAGCTCATTAATGATAAATTAAGCACTAAAATGTTGTTCTTGAGTAAAAAGATTACCCTTCATCATGTTACTAAATCTGACATACATAAATACATATTTCTAGCACTTTCTATTTGACCGAAGAATGAAACAGGAGAAAACTACACAATGCGTCATTATGACCACTTGAATTATCATTAATAAAACAAAAGACCACAAAAACGGCTCGTCCAAACACAACGTGTTTGGTTTGCATTCATAAAACATGAAGAACTGTAACAAAGAAAATGAGAAAAGTACCTATATACATAGGTTGTATGTATGTATATACATTTATTTACCATCAAAAACTCACATCTCTCTTTTCTTTGTTAATGCTGTGGCTGCAACCTCCTCATATATTCTCTACCCTTTCCTCTCGGACTAAGACGGATTGGGTAAACAAGTGGGTGTGAGTGGGCAAAAGCAGGTGTGTAGTTTGGTTCCAAGTTGTTATTCTCTACCCTTTCCTCTCGGACTAAGACGAATTGGGTAAACAAGTGGGTGTGAGTGGGCAAAAGCAGGTGTGTAGTTTGGTTCCAAGTTGAAACAGAAACTAGAACAGAGAGTTCTTATATCTAAGCTAAACGTGATGCTGAGTAGGATATAATCTTCCAAAAGAGAATAAGCATCCATCTTACCCTATTTAGAGATGAACAATGCGGCATCAGCATTTCCTTTTGGAAGTCTGAATTTATGTTTTCTTTATGTACCCCACTACGTATGTATTTTGTCCCCTTATAAGAAGTACAAGTTAAAGAAGATGAGCGCCCATGTCCAAATGCAGCAGCGTAGTGTCTTAAAATTATATATTATAAGACTAGTTTTGCTTACACTTAGTCTGATAGTCTAGTCTCCACCAGTGTAACGGACATTTTGTATGCTACATCCTCCCTGTTAAACACTTTCCGTATAATATCTTGCAGATGACAAGATGATGGTGTTCCCTAAATGCAGAAGTCTTCTTAATGGATCTTCACTCGCACTGGCCATATAGAACTCACTTGGTTTCGTACATATAGCACATATAACATTCACGCAAAAGACATGACCTGCTTCATTACTAATTAAGAATTAAATGCAAAGACAATGTAGCGTAGCAAAGTTATTTTAAGAAAGAGATGTGCTAGTCCGGGCGCAAGTGATACATTCTACTCTTGTCTAGTTATCTCATACAGTATACATCTTCCTTAGTTTTAGCTTCTTTCACTACTGGACCATTTCATTTCTATTTGCACTCTCAGTGACTCATGTATTCACGTACATTTTGTTTTCGTGCAAACCAGTGCAAAACAGAGTTTTGAGTTTTTTTGTGAGAGAGTGTGTGCGTTGTTGCTTTTGCATTTCGCTGCTGTTGCTGATACAGCAAGTAAAATGAATGATATTTTGTTTCCTTCTCGTGTTTTTCTTTTTCCTTCCTTTTAAATTTGCTCCGCTCAGTTCTTTCCAACATAAAATTACAAGTTGCTTACATAAGACATTTTTATTGAGAGTCAACTAATGAGCAAACAGGCTTCTCGCTCCGTTTTTCGCAATTTTCTTTGCAAGTCATAAAGTATGCAGGCACAAATGAGAAGCCCCATTTGCAGAATTACCTCTGAATTACCGTCTAGTAGTCTGGTAAATAAAAACGGGAAAATACTGTAAAATATTGAATCGGGAGTATATATGTATGTAAAGTGTATATAGATCCATATAGTAGTGCACAACAATATTTGTATACATGTTCAGTCCATCTATGCAAACATGTAAACGAAGTAAATGGAAATAAAGGACCGAAACTGTCTTCCTTTACAAACTGAAAACTTTCACTAGAACGAACCATATCACCCTTAAACACATGGGCACATTTTCTACTTTCTTCTGCTCTGCGTAACTTTGCATCGCACATGTTTAAATTTCACGTATTTTCTTGTTTGGACCTAAATATTTCTTTCTTAGAAAAAAGTACGCATACGCAGCATGCATTTCCCTAAGAGATGTTTCCATCAGAAGAAACTGAAACGCCATAAAACAAGGACAGTAATGCCAACACTACTCGCAGCAAGTAACGGCGTAAATATACGCGGACAATATAGAAGACAAACCTAAATTCTTCCGTGAAGAAGCAAGTTTAGGAAGCAACCCAAAAGTCCGCCTTTAATGTTAGATCAAATAAATCTTCATTTTGTAACTAAACAGGCGGCGTTAATGCAGGATGTGAAACAAAGTAAACAAGGGAAACGACGAGACGTGGAACAGAATGGAACTTTTCGTTTTCCTCCCTCTATCTCTCTCTCTCTCTCTCTCTCTCTCAAGTGAACGTATCACTTTATATAATATAACTTCATCAAGTTCTTCTAAAAAAGCAACCCTTTCTTCAAGTACTATATATATGGGTCACATATGAAGAAAGTCAGTCCCATCACTAATTTCACCTACATCCTAATTTTTTTAAACGCATTTCCTACAGGTTTAAACTTTTTTAGCATTTTTTTTATTATATTTTTATATTAGCTTCATGACACAATGTAATATTAACATTGTAATTATCAAATATTCATTAAAACTCCTGATGTTGCAATCCGCTGCTTTTTTATGTACATATAAAGACGAACCGGCAAATACACAGGCAATAAATAAAGTGACGTCTCAACTTCCTTTTTACTTAATTAGTCTGTAGTTTTCGATTTCGACACGGAATAATCTATGTTTTTCTGCATTATTGTTGCAACAACAGACTTAACATTGCACATAACTTTAATATACTTCCTGCTTCCATTTCCCCATGTTTCCCCAGGGCGGGCTCACTTCCCAACGTCAATCCGAATTTATAATTCCTAAAACCATATATCTATATTTAGCAGAATACGATCAAAGAAAAGCTCATTAAATTAAATGTTTTAAAACCTCTATTTCATCAGCTGTTCGAACTTTCCTTCATAATTTAGCCGTCAAGTTAGACCGATTAAAGTATTTACTGTACAAACCATATCTTGTTAATAATACATTTTGTTTCATGCCTACATTATATAAGCTTACATTTATTATATAGTTCCTTTTGAACATCAGTTTAAAATCGATATATTATTATCCTACTATATAGTTTCTCCTAGAGCGAAAAGTGTGACAGTCATAAAATCCATGTGGGAAGAGACGAGAAAACGTATCTATTTATTCACACGAGAGAAAGCCCTGTGTTGGAAAGAAGGGTTACTGAGTATAATATACATGTTTTTGGTTCGGTAATGATGCCCACATGTAGGAAAATGAGAAGAGTCGTGATGTGATGATGATGATGATGGGAACTGTGTGACGATGATGAAGGATATTCTTTTGCTAATCTGTCATGGCGGATAGAATGAGCTCATTTTTCCTCGTAATAGGATGCCTGATCGCCTCGAGTCTTCTATGTAAAATGTCACCGCTCAACCAAACCATCCATTATTAACGCCATTCTCTCTTCCCATCCCATCCACTTGGCACATTGCGGCGTTTTCACCGTAGGCTTCAACGCAATACAAGTCAAGCTCTATAGAAAATGCCTTTATTTTGTCATGCATTACGAATCTGCCCACATATTACAGAGTATATATCCTCCATCATCCTTATATCTATTTCTTATACTCAAGATGAGCGAATAGAATACGTATATGAATACTATACTATATACTACAATATTCAGATGGAGACAAACATTTTCCTAAAATTTGAATACGAAAAGATTCATTTTAGTAATGCATAAATATTCGCAGAGAATGAGAGAGAGAGTATGAGTACATATTTTTTTCCCGATTATCCACACAATGTAGGTTTTCAGCTTTGTGAATCACTCAAAGATTATAATATCTACAAAAACCCTTACATGAAAAAAAAGATTCATTTTGGATTCGGGTCTACGCAATTATTACGCCTTTAGCAACAGAAGCAATATTACATCACGAGTTGGGTTTGCTTACTTTGTGTGCCCTGTGTGCTTTGCTGTGTGAGTGCATTA